>JANBPK010000906.1:0-33341 GCA_027579435.1 Candolleomyces eurysporus | reverse complement strand
GTTAGTACAAGTGACTCAGGAGTTAGTCGAGTTGGGTCTATAGGACTCATTTTTCTTTCATAACGGACACAGAATGACTAGCTAGTAGTATGACTCGACTTCATGTACTAGTATAAATACCAACAGAGAAACGGGACAGGCTCTTCAGCTTGTTCTCGAGATTCATCGATAACCTGTATACTTGCTACGGCTTATGCCTAGTACCGTCCGACTCACCCTTACACTCGAACGCGACAACACCAAAGACGAAGCCGTACTCTGTGCGACTATCATCGAACAACTCCACGTTAACTACAACCGAACCACCTCTCACATCTTACCGGTTACCGACGCCGAAATCCTCGGACTTATTTTATCATTGATCCAGGGGTTATCGTCTTCCACGAGGGACGCCTTACAGTGAATGTTCGAGACCGTGTGYTTGTGCCGATATCTATCACCCACCACACTAYACATCCAATACTATCNTMCARGAGGTTGGGTCCCCGTTRTTYATTCCACTCTTCAGTACGACAGTCTCCACGTACGATCAATCAGTCGCGTACCTCAGTCCRCGTACCCMGGTGTTCTATACCAACACACCGTTTTCCAACTCGCCNGAATCCCACCGTTCATWCCACCAGAAGTTCCAGACGAAGGGAACGYCGACGTCGACTCCGAGASCAGCARTCNAGANNTTSATYMWGAGTGATCGGACATAACAGAAGAACAAGCTTCTTAANCCAACAGATCTTCTCTTYAGAAGATCACCAYMATCATNCNNCAAAATAGGTCCAAAAGGATCCGGWTCWTCWCTCAAACCAACCCCGAAAGGAACCCCMTCTTCATCACCGAAACCACCAARCATTCCACTAACGAATCCACCGTGTCAAGGAAAAGTCCATCTTTTTCACAAACACCGATCAGAAGACGTCAAYAGGACAAAAGACGSCGAAAGCAGAACTCTATTCTGTAAACAACAACCGTGTCCTAACAGAACCAAAACCGCAGAAARTCCCCCAGAAGAACCTTACGAAGCGTGCGACGAATAYAACAAAAGACACGCAGGAAACAGAAGYTTCGACGAATACARGTGCCGAATCGACGATCAACACGCTTTCGACAAAGTCAACTACAGAGAYCACCATCTATCCACAGAAAGTCAACNTMTTCCCCTGTTCAGAACAACCGTGTCCATTTCGAAAYACCCGAACTACAGAGANYTTACCCGAYAACTTTCGAGAAACCAACGAAAAGAANNCTAYTRGTAGCAGGAAAAACACACGAAGAACTAACCAAGTTCATAACCCAACAGTTCGAAGAAGAAAACCTCCGACTTGAAAAGGAAAACAAACAAGCGGAACAAACGATCGAMACTCAGCTAAWSCAAMNTCNRAGAAARCGAACAAGAACARAGGMAMCTACNGAAAGAAATTACTYCAAGAACAAGGAAAGCAKAATCAATACGAAGAAGAATCCATCAACTCGAAAAAGAAAGAAACCGMCTACAAGAACAACTCGATACRAAACYMAACATGACGGAAGTAGAAGATCTCAAGAAGCAGATMCAAGAACTAGAAGCGCGGATTCAATCTATGAAGACSGAAGGAGATGGGAAGTCCTCSAAAGAAATCCAAATCAGTCAACCAAGACCCTTCACCGGAAAAAGATCGGAATACTCCACGTTCGTGGACGACAACAAAGTATATTTCGGCATCAACAGCCAGTCTATGACAACGATGCGAAGAAAGTAGCCTTCACGCTGTCGAAGTTCCAAGAAGGAGAAGCRGCYTTRTGGAARTCRGCCTTYTACAAAGAYCATACSGACGAAAACGGAACCATCARSYTAGGAACRTGGGCAGATCTTATCAAAGCTYTAGAYAAGGATTTCAAAGCAGTCAACGAAAAAGGAGACGCGYTGGACGACCTCAARATCCTTCAYCAAGAAAACCGATCAGCRGAAGACGTTATCGCAGAATTTCGAATCCTGACTCAYAAAGCAGGATTATCAAAGAAACCSAAACTRGCRGAAGACGAAGAATACGACGCATCAACAGATCGMGGAGACATGCTYCTRGTCTCCTAYCTYAAAGGRGTRCTWGAYGACARACTAGTTCGACAAATCGAACTAACMGAAAAACCYCCGACGAAYCTAGAAGAATGGATCAAYACTGCRATMCGAATCGAYAAYATTAACCGAAGAAATCGACGACTCGCAGGGTTCGGAAGACCCAAAGAAAGAACCRTCAACGCCATGACCATGGAAAAAMGRGAAAGAYTACGAAGAGGAGGACAATGTTACTACTGCGAAGAGAAGGGACACATGGCTAGRGAATGTCCMAAGAAACCAGARGGGTCTCAAGGRAAWCNAAGAGGATCWTGGAYACCTCGAGGAAGAGGAGGATGGAACCAACGAGGAAGAGGAGGAACCAAACCACCRGAACGAAACATCAGAAGTACYAACCAAGAYCCWGTMGACTCCCTRATGACACAAATCAGAAGTTCCACATCCGAAATGGATCAAGAAACTTACGACAGATTCATGGAACAAGCCTCCAAGGATTTTTAATYACAGATGWTGCTCCCACGTCAACATCTCGGACTCTAGTTGTTCAGAATGTATCTRTTAATAGTAAATCRTTAATAATTCCGATTWACCTAAACCGAAAAGAACAACGAAGCGTGGAAACYAACGCTCTWATCGACTGTGGAGCAGAAGGAATTTTYATCAATAAAGAACTAGTCAARAAGCAWCRAYTWCCWACGACAAAACTCAAAGAACCWATTAAAGCMTACAACGTAGAYGGAACCCTKAACAARGAAGGAACSATWACCCACTTCACCAGGGGAAAAACSACGATMAAWGGACGACAAAGAAGGACGACCTTCYTAATTGCAGGAATAGGAAAACAMGACGTAATCCTGGGKCTACCTTGGYTAGAAAAGGAAAATCCRAARATAGACTGGAAGGACAAAACYTTRACTTGGAAAGAACCGTCGATCGAAATACGAGCGAARACTACCACATCCCAAACKYTAGCAGARCAACAGACACCGAAAGAATCCCGACCCATCACGGAACAAATCCCSAARGAATATCACGACTTCTTRGATATCTTCAGTGAAGAAACCGCGAATCGATTCCCACAGTCGAAACCYTGGGACCATAARATAGAACTAAAAGAAGGATTTGTCCCACGAAAAGGAAGGAAYTAYCCATTRTCTCYGAARGAAGACGAAGAACTTGGAAAATTCATCMAAGAAAATCTAGAAAAAAAGTACATAAGRAAATCGAARTCCCCACAAGCAGCGCCTTTCTTTTTYGTAAAAAAGAAGGACGGAAAGCTKAGACCTGTACAAGACTACCGATACTTRAACGAATGGACCATCAAGAAYGCATACCCGTTACCGTTAATACCAGAACTCATGGATAAAATCAAACACGCGAAGTATTTTACGAAACTAGACATTCGATGGGGRTACAACAACGTCCGAATCAAAGAAGGAGACCAATGGAAGGCCGCGTTCATCACAAATCGAGGATTGTTCGAACCAACGGTCATGTACTTCGGATTAACCAATTCCCCTGCGACATTTCAAAGYATGATGGACTCRATCTTCGAAGACGAAAAGATAGAAGGRATCCTAGTACTATACATCGACGACATTYTAATCTTCGCCGATACAGAAGAAGAACTCGAAGAAAGAACCAGACGAGTCCTGACGAARCTTCGACAAAACGACCTATATCTMAAACCGGAAAAGTGTAAATTCAARCAGACGAAGATTGACTTCCTGGGAGTCATCGTGGAACARGATAAACTYACAATGGACCCTGTGAAAATCAAAGGAATAACGGARTGGCCARTCCCGACCACTCGRAAGCAAGTCAGGTCCTTCTTAGGATTCGGAAAYTTCTACCGRAAGTTCATCTACGGATATTCGAATCTCGCAGGRCCTTTAAACCAACTCACGGGGAAGAATTCCGAATTCAAATGGACCGAKGARTGTCAACAGAGCTTCGAACTACTRAARCGGGCMTTCACGAAGGGACCRGTACTCCACATGCCGGACCAAARCAAACCWTTCCAAATAGAAGCAGATGCRTCGAAGCATGCMTCGGGRGCGGTYCTGATGCAATAYGACTCGAACGGAGAAAGTCACCCRGTGGCGTTYCTATCCAAAACYTTYRCRGACGCAGAAAAAAGATACGAAATCTACGATAGAGAAYTRCTCTCCATAGTTCGAGCTYTAAGGGAATGGAGACATTATCTYCTCGGATCYCCTCACGAAATTACCATCTAYACRGAYCACAAAAAYCTAGGRTACTTTAAAGAACCACAACGACTCAACGACAGACAACGAAGATGGATACCAGAATTAGCGGAATATAACTACAAATTACATCACCGAGAAGGAACTAAAATGACTCAAGCRGAYCCGCTATCCAGGAGACCAGACCACCATCCGGAAGAAGAAGAAAAAGAAGAAACWATCATGCTTCCATCGGAACTATTCGTGAACGCWCTACAYGCGGACAGAGACGGAAGGCTATAYGATCAGAAGCTTCAGAAACGAATAGCRRCCTGCGAKAAAATCGATCAAGAAGCRTTAGAAGCTTTACGARASCTMGAMAAAGGGATRATTCAAACGGAATGGGAATTAGTTWCGACGGARCAAGGAARGATGYTGAAACGAAAAGGAAGAATCTATGTTCCAGAAGACGAWTCSATYAGAAGAGACATTCTSTCRAAATACCACGAYTCCTTATCAGCAGGACATCCMGGACARCAAGSAACRCTACTAMGAYTKCAACACGATTACTACTGGCCGGGAATGACYAARTTYTCCAATGAMTAYGTCCGRGGATGCGCCTTGTGTCAACAATCGAAAATAAACAGGAAACCRACSAAACCACCCWTGCAACCGATMGAAGCSTCTAAAGAAGCAAGACCTTTCTCACAGATATCRATGGAYTTRATAACRGAYCTCCCRGARTCAGARGGCTTYGACTCAATATTTGTCATTGTRGATCAAGGACTCACGAAAGGAGTCATATTCACACCTTGTCAAAAAACGATAACSTCMGARCAAATYACGGAAATACTGTTCCAGAAACTMCTCACTCAATACGGAAGACCAAATAAGATCATCTCAGACAGAGGACCCCAATTCGTGTCMGGGGCCTTCCAAAACGCATTAGAACTAATGGGGATAGAACCCGCTCCATCCACMGCCTTCCACCCGCAAACGGAYGGWGCYACGGAAAGAGTAAACCAAGAAATTCAAGCATATCTTACGATATTCTGTACCCTGAACCCTGAAACGTGGAGTAAACGATTACCAATGGCAGAATTCACGCATAACAGCAGAACCCACGCTGATAGAAAACTATCGCCATTCGAACTACGATTAGGATATCTMCCSCCAGCTATWCCRACAGCRATWCCGGAAWCGAAATTYCCRASCAACGAAGAAAGATTCAAACACCTAGAAGCAGGACGAAACGAAGCGCTAGCAGCGCATGAACTCAGYAGGATAAGAATGMGRGAACGATAYMGAAAGGARTACAAACCATTYAGGAAAGGACAAAAGGTGTGGTTAGACTCWCGGAACCTGAAACTCCCATACGCKTCAAAGAAGATCGCGCCGAAAMGAGAAGGACCCTTCAARATCAAGAANGGTAYTAGGACCYGTGACCTATCAACTAGAMCTCCCGAARAGATGGAAAATACACGAYGTATTCCACGCNRTYCTATTRTCTCCGTATACAGAAACCARAGCGCATGGTCCWAACTTTATMGAACTCCCACCAGATRTCATCGACGGACAAGAGGAACAYGAGGTAGAARCYATATTRGACTCCCAGAAACGCGGATCGACGACRTTTTATTTACTCCGATGGAAGGGACGTCCGACRTCGGAAGATAGCTGGGAACCAGAAGAAAATCTCACCCATACAAARGARCTATTAAAAGAATTTCGAATCAGAAAACGTCAGAAAGACAATAGAAAGAATCAAAGAAGCAGGAACCGAGTAACGGATAAACGGAAAACAGACAAATAAAGATGACAMTATCCGACACGACAAGTACTATATAARCAANGAAACCAAGACGAGAAAARGCCAGAAACTAGCTCTTCTAAMCACTTCCACACTCCCAASCTCAAYAACCAAACTCANAACCCTCACCCATCACCTTCNTCTWCTCACCAACAATGTCTTCCACCACCAACAACGTCGCAACCTCCACCACCGCCTACWCYAACAACCCCTTCSSCATCACYTATGAAGAATCMGACAARMGGTTCCCMTTCGACGGRACCTTCAGRACCGCCTACTCCYMGNAAGAAAAGAAGGAGGCCNGRSAACNTTYTCAASMGCCTCAAAGACTCCCACCAACTCRTCAAMTACYTGGAGAAGAACGGAAGGATTTCCACGGAAGAYMGGATCCCSAARSAKATCAAGAAGTGGGGGAYCRTYTTCMGKTGCAGRGGAGAGCTGGCWTGGGAAGAAARCCTTCTCCRGGAAAAGAACGGCAAYATCAARAGGGAARTRCGAAAACTCCGAGAAGAAATGGGGAAGAACGGCCGMMGKATCGAAGMRATMGGMAGAGAAACKATCGACATWCACCGRCAAATCAACCAAAAYATCAARGRAGTCAARGAGGTCATWCAGCKAGACCARGAAAGAYTWCAAGAAGAAGATCGGTGGTGCCTGYTGAGCGACCGGGTGAARGCGGGGGACATGGGGAAGCAKTAYCCMCCRGTWAAAGAGTTAWCCTTCAAGGAGARGAGGGAYTGGCGCGGGAGGATGTGCCTCCTWTGCAAGAGATACGGACACGCCGGSTTCCACCACSAAGNTCCCNGARAAGAAGAAGRAGTTCTTTCGANNCTCCCCTYGAAACCTTTNCCCAGAACCCCRGTSRCGCMACTCACCCCCCTCGACGCTCCYGACGCAGCNGGAAAGNGARNANNAAGANTACYACAACATGGAGGGGGGACACCGACGAGTGGAAGAAGAAGGAACCCGAATTGGACGAAAACGGGTGGCCTRTCATCACAGCCGAAGAWTGGAAGNAAGRYSGMAGGAACARSGGAGCCGGAACCATGGGGRACGTGGGACCCCAAGAAGATCGACAGAAGCGTGTGGACCCCCAAGGAARCGAAAAAGAAACCCYTYGGACGAAASCGAGGNACRAAGAAAACGAAGAAGGAAGAACCCARCGACGGGGACGAATCCGACTGGGACTTCTGGGGGGGACACTACGACGATTAACTCGAAGGTGGAACTTCGAGGATACGAAGGGGGTAATGTTACAGGTAACATGACTCCTAAGGACAAGTTCGTAGATATAATGACTCGCTTYACTAGTACTTTAGATAAGTTAGTACAAGTGACTCAAGAACTAGTCGAGTTGGGTCTATAGGACTCATTTTTCNTTTCNATANACGGACWCAGAATGACTAGCTAGTAGTATGACTCGACTTCATGTACTAGTATAAATAYCAACAGAGAAACGGGACAGGCTCTYCAGCTTGTTCTCGAGATTCATCGATAACTTGTATACTCGCTACGGCTTATGCCTAGTACMGTCCGACTTACTCTCACYCTCGAACGCGAAGAYAATAAAGTCCGCGGGAACGTAGTCCACCAACCCTCCCTCTGGGCCTGTGGCGTCGACAAGTCCACCCTCAGCATAAGGATCGGTATGATCGGAAAAGGGTACAGGTATGTCCAATACCGACGCTTGGAAGTACCCTTGCATTATCGGGAGGACGTATGGATGAACCCCAGCATCGATAAACGCCTTGGACATACTCTCATTCCACCAAAACTGCTTATCCACGCGTCTCCAAAGCGGCAGGGTGGGATTCGGTTCAGCCAGCGCTGAGACCTTCTCCCCGTCTTTCGGGTACGGCGAATACAACCCCGAGGATGAGGTGTCATTTGAAGGCAGGGCACCAAGGCCTTGCAGTAGCGCGTGTTGTTTCTGAGATTTGGCAATTTGTTCTTGCTTGTGCTGGAGGGACCTCGTGATATCTGCGAGGACGATCGACGTTCAGCTAGCAGAACTAAAACTTGAAGGAGAAGGGCAAAGATACCCACCGAATGTATACGCAAAATACATCCCACCCTTCGTCAACTCCCTTACACACTCCCGAACGACCTTCTCCTCCAGCTCCCTATGCCTCTCCTCATTCGTATTCGGCGGGGGCGCCGTCGCATTCACAATGGCCTCCACGACCTTCTCAGGTTCCGCGGCCTCGGCTTGCATCAACTTGTCTAGGGTTGCTCTTTCTTCTGCTACACTCGTTGGTGGGTGAACTGTGACGTCCGTCAAAGGAAACTCGGACAACGAGGGTGTTTCAGCTGTAGCATCAGAATTAGAGCCAGGAGGCCGCTTGGACAGCCGACTCCAAAAGGATAACCGTGAAGCGAGGGTTTTGAATACGGGCGAGGTAGCGATAGAGTTCTCAGAAGACGGGGAGGATAAATCAGAGTTGAATGACTGCGCGGAGGCAGGTCGAGGGATAGGGTCATCAGTACGAGCACTGACGTCTTCGTCGTCCCTTGTTACAACTGGTGTCAGAATCTTCACGTCGTGGTCCGAGGAAAATTGCACTCTGGGAGACGAAGTTCGAGGCATGGTTGTGGTAGCATCCTCTGGGGGAATGATAGACGCTGTGCCAGAGTCTGGACTAAGGATAGATTCGGACGTTAGTCTAGGGAGGAGGGAGGGCCGGGAGAGGGCAGCGTTTCGTGCGGAAAGTGTGTGCACGACTGTTCGAGCCCGATCTTCAACTAACGGGATGGCTATTACGCCTTTAACAGCGTATACCATATGTGTCGGATCGAGGACTACAAACAATCACGTTCAGCACGAGACCCCAAGCAAGAAATCGGGAAACATACCGGTACCGACTTCCGTTCTGGAAGTGATGGCCAGGAGATAAGAACCTTTTGGTTACCATTCAACTGAACATGCGGATAGTTCAAACAAAGGAAAAGCCGCACAAGAAAAGAGTTCTAGGATTCCAACGATCCCATAAACCACCGCTGCCTCCTGCCAATCAACCCCCTCGGACTGAGCGGTGGTAGAGTTGTTGGGACGACTTTCAGCGTGGACTTCGATGACCTCGGATGTTCTCCATGAGATCCTGAGGTACGAGGACGGCTGTCCAGCATTCTTCCTTGACTGCCCAGGGATCTGAGGCCGAATCAACAGCCCTTCCTTGGCTGCGACAATCGCAAGGTGGTCGTGGGGACACGGATGGGGCACTGCAGGGAGCATGTACTTGGGTTGCAGCCCAGGTACAGCTGAGCCAGGTTTGCTGGTAGTTGCCTTCGAGGAGGCATGATCATTCTTGGATGAGGACCCCTTTTTCGCTAGGTCATTGGCAAGGTCGGTGTTGATTGCAAACGGCTTTGTGGCCTTTGCAAAGAACTTCTTCATCCCCACTCAAGAGGTGGCCAGAGAGTGGATGGTTGTAGGGAATAAGGAGTGACGATATGAATCGTTGATGGTTGATCAGGCGAGCACACGATGACGACGTTCAGGGCTTGGAATGATGGGTTTACGCGAGGAACACGCTCCAACAGGGAGACCTTCGTTTCTGTCCTGGAGGTCGATGTTGGTGAGCAATCCGAGGAGCACTACTCGGCGTTGGTTTAGGTCGGAAGATAGCCTGTGGAAGATGGAGGGAAGGAATGAAGGGGTGGCTGTGCTGCCTCCTGCTCCGAGGCCATGTCTCCGTATACCGGTCACCACCTGAAAGTCAGGTCCAGATCTGCACCTGGCCTTGGCCTTCGTTTCTAGTGGAGATTCACGACTTGTTGGGCTTTAGTTTGGATTTCAAAGAGTATCATTTAGGTTTTCTCGTTGTTATGTGGACGGGAACGCTGCTGCAAGAGAGATTGGACATACTTAGGCATATAGTGGGGTCGTTCACGAAGCTAGTATTTGCGCGCAATGACAAAATAAATACGGTAATACTGGTCGGCAGCGCACGCAAGCCCGACAGATAAAGTGACTAATTATAAATGAAGCAATTATAATACAAAGTCCCTCCATCGGTGTCCTACTCCCACTCACTCGGGGAAATTCCGAGGCATTTTTGACTCGGGTACTACGGGGGGTCGATGCGTGCCAAGACGGTGCTTCCGGCATGTGCAGCCATCACTCCGGCCGCTGATTCCGGTCAAAAATGCCTCGGTACTTGCCGTGCGAAGCATCGGCCACTTCACACAGGTATGTTTCACCGCCTTCGAGGGTAGGTCCCACCCTCCACATGATCTCATCTCTTTCGAAGAGGCGCGTCTTTATCACTATCGTCTTCTTCGCAGTCTCGTTTCGCTCGGGAACCACTAATGCCCTCCTCCATACCTCCTCCGGTTTTCAGGGGACGGTCGTACACGGAGCCACTTGATAATTGCCCTCCCACCAAAGGAGTAGTCGCACCAATGGCTACGGAGGCAGAATGTAGGGCTCCAACAGAAGGTGACACATAGTCACCCGTAAACCGTCAATCAAAGGGTGTCCCTAAGCCCCAGTCATCAAGAGTACTCCAGCTCGGAGGCGTACGCAAGTCAGGAACGTGGGTGCCGAGATTTCCTGCAAGCCCTTGCACCTCTACGGGATCCTCATCCTTGGGTAGCAGCCAGGCTACTCCTAGAATTCGCAGAGCGACCAATTCTCCATGAGTTGTGACTGCGCAAGGAATTATGTGCAAACACTCACCATTCCGAGCAATGATGGTCCTGGACGTGATTATGTCGAAGCATAGATCATCTACATAAAATTAAACAGATTAATGGGGATGCAACGACGTATAAAAACGAGCCTACCGCTCCACTGCGATATTTCATGACTGCGTTTCCTCCAGTCATCATCATGAGACAAAGCACAATCTGCACCAGTCTGGATTTCAAGTTACGGCCCATGTGAGTTACTAGATATGCCGTCATTCTAGTTGAAGGCTCACCATCTCCAGCAACAACTCAGTGATTCTATCGCAGGGATGGAAGATCTGGGCAAGGAACATCAAGCGTTAGAGAATTCGTCTTGGAGCGAAAACAGACGTACCGGTGCTCTCGATAAATCTCGGGAATCGTCAAACCGGAACCCATCAGACTGGGTAACATCGCCCTGACCTTCGTTTACGACTCTCATGCTTTCATCCCACTTAGGAGGATCATATCGCGCCGAGTCTGAATCATGCAGAGCGTTGGCTGCAGCATACGGTTAGCAATCATCCCCCAACTGCGGAATTACCTATACGCACCATCGTTTCCAGCTGACACGCTTGGTTGAGTTTTCCTCGTCATCCAGTTAGGCTTGGCAACATCAATAGAGGTATAGTGCAAATGCAAATCAACATCCGGAAGAAGTAATGGGGACGCTGAAGGTCCCTCCGCCGGGAGCGGTAGGTAGAGCGAAGACGATGCTAGGTCTGCTTGGCAATAGTTGGATTGGAAAGGTGGAATCTCAAACGCCGATGATTGGGTCGAAATTNGGGGGGAGTCTTCCGCGCCTGGCGAAGAAATCAGGAGCTTCCTTCCCGACCACAGAGCTCCTGAATCTAAATCTGATGCATCTCAGGGCAAGAACGGACGTACCGGTGCGCTCGATAAAAATGGGAAATTGTCAGCCCGGAACTCGTCAAACTGGGTAGCATCGCTCCGGTGTTCGCTGAGGATCTCGAATCCAGTGTCTTCATCCCATCTAGGAGCTCGATCGTACCGCGCCACTGGCTTTGCTGGTTTACCTCGACGGCTACTCGCTGAACGTCTGTGCGAGAGGAACCGTGTCGACGATGCTGAATCTCCTGAGTCAGGGTAGTGAGAGCGTGTTTTGTATCGGAGGTCCCGGAGTTTCGGAACAGGCTTCGAGATAATAGAGCTCTTGAGTCTAAAATATGACGCACCGCAGGGCAAGAATAGACGTACCGACACTCTCGATGAATCTGTAAGATCTTCAGCCTCGAACTCGTCAAACTGGGTAGCATCGCCCTGATCTTCGCTGAAGACCCCGACTCTGGCGTCTTCATTCCATTTAGGAGTATCGTACCGCGCCGAGCCATACGGAGCGTGGGCTGCAGTGTACGATTAGCAATTATCCCTGAATCGCAGAATTGCCTATCCACACCATCATTTCCGGGCGACACGCTTGGTTGGGCAGTCAGCGTCACCATCTTAGGCTGGGGAAAATAAGTGGATCTATGGGCCAGAAGTTCACTACGAGGGTTGTGCGCATTTTGGGGAACTGACGCAAGCAAGGCCGGCGCCACTGGTTTTGCTGGTTTAACTCGACGGCTAATCGCTGAACGTCTCGCCGCGGGGTCCGAGAGGAACCGTGTCGACGATGCTGAGTCTCCTGAGTCAGGGTAGTGAGAGCGTTTTTTGTATCGCAAGTCCCAGATTTTCGGAACAGGCTTGGAGATAATAGAGCTCTTGAGTCTAAAATATGATGCATCGCAGGGCAAGAATAGACGTACCGATACACTCGCTGAATCTGTAAAACCTACCGGCCTGGCCTCTTCATTCCATTTAGGAGTATCGTACCACGCCGAGTCATAGGGAGCGTGGGCTGCAGTGTACGGTTAGCAATTATCCCTGAATTGCAGAATTGCCTATACATACCCTCATTTCTGGACCACAAGCTTGCTCGAGCATTCGCCGTCACCATCTTTGGCTCGGCTGTACCGATGCAGGCGTTTGAATGTGCACTAGGAAAGTGGCCCGCACTCAGGCTTTGAGATGACGGGAGCACTTCTCGTGATGGAACTCGACTGCTAGTCACTGGAGGGAGTCCTTGCGCCAGAGATGGCCAGTAGAACGACGACGGTGCTGAGGCTCCCCGGTCATAGTAAGAAGGGGAAAGCGGTTTCTCAGCCGCTGGTTGGGCCAGAAATGGGGAGTGTGCCCCACCTCGGACGGGCTTTGAGATAATAGAGCTCTTGAGTCTCAATCTAATGTATCTCAGGGCAAGAACGGACCTACCTGTGCGCTCGATAGAACTNGGGGAATCCTCAACCCGGAACTCGTCCAACTGGGTAGCATCGCCCCGAACTTCGCTGAAGACCTCGACTCTGGTGTCTTCATCCCATTTAGTAGGATCGAATCGCGCCGAGTCATGCAGAACATTGGCTGCAGTGTACGGTCAACAATTATTCGTGAACCGCATGTACAATCGCCTATACATACCATCATTTCCAGGTGACACGCTTGGTTGAGCATTGACCTGCACCCCCTTAGGCTCGTAAACGCTTGATTGGGCCGTTATCTTCCCAACCTGAGCAACTGCAAGGCGTTTAGGGGGCTTGCGGGCCGGGGAGCCTCTCTTATGACGCTTGATACCCCGGGTGCGCGGGGTTGGTTCTGGTAGAACTCTAGATCCGCACCTAATCGCTAATTGTTCGTGCCCCGCTCGTGACGACGATGCTGGGTCTCCTGGGCCATAGTAAGAAGGGGAAGGTGGTTTCTCAGCCGCTGCCTGGGACGAAAATGGGGAGAGTGTTGCGCCTCGGACGGGCTTGGATAAAATAGAGCTCTTGAGTCTAAATCTGATGCATCTCAGGGAAAGAACGGACGTACCGGTGTGCTCAAAAAATCTGGGGGATCGTCAACCCGGAAGTGGTAAAACTGGGTAGAATCGCCCCGATCTTCGCTGGAGACCTCGACCCTGGTGTGTTCATCCCATTTAGTAGGATCGTATCGCGCCGAGTCATGCAGAGCGTCGGCTGTAGTGTACGGTTAGCAATCATCCCTGAACCACGCAAATGCGTATACACACCATCCTTTCCGGGTGACACGTTTGGTTGGGCATCCACCGGCACCCACTTAGGCTTGGGATCATGAGTGGATCTGAATTGCCAACCTTCCGTACTAAATGACTGGCTCATTGGTTCAGTGAAACCGTGCGACGTAAGCGCCGGGCGGGGGATTGACGACGATGTTAGGCCTCCTGGGCCATAGTAAGAAGGGGAAGGTGGAATTTTGACCGCTGCTTGGGTTGGAAATAAGGAGTGTATTCCGCCTTGGACGAACGGTCCAGGAACGGGCATCGACATACTAGACCTCTTGAGTCTAAAACTTCGGATGTCTCCCGATGACCCATGACTAGCCGTTCCCTGGTTGCTGTCGTTTGAAGGTGCATCTCGACTCGGGTGCCCTAAAGCATGGTGTTGGCCGTCCTCCACCGGTAAGCTAAACTGAGCACGAAACTTCTGTGAAAGTGCTAACTTGAAGCCTTGAAGAAAAAGACATTGGTCCTTTCCCTTGTACGCTCCCGACTCTCTCGCCGCAGAATTTGATCCAAACCGGGCTTCAGCAGTCCCTCTATCGATCCAATCATAGACAGGAACTTGATCATTTGTCTTTCTTCTGGCCAGTGTCAGAAGGTCGTCGGGAGCGTCGGCTGGGTCTTTGTAAGCTGCAAGCGCCCAACTATCGCTTTTAATGCAGCCAGACACGATATAGAGAGGATCTTCATCCGCGATTCGCCGAACAGAATTTGCGTGTCGATAGATAATACCAGCATGTTGAATTAGAAAGTCACGGAGAGTTTCAATGTCGAGAAGCGCTTCCAAGTCCGCGGATGTGGTGCATGCAAGCACAGCACCTTGCTGGGACTGACAGCGAAACTCAAACCCTGTCATGTGGCTTCGTAGTATGTTAAGATACGCTCATAAGATACATAATATCTGAACATACCTTCCATCGGGTGATCTACGAGCCTTCGACGAGGTCCCACTGACAATCGTGTGGCCTTCTGCAAATTCATTGGGGTGGATAGTGCGCTCTCTGGGCGGCAGTCGACAACGTGCCGCATCAGGAAGGGAGTCATCTTCCCAGATATTGAAAATTTTCCTGAAACCATGTGTAAGATCGAAGGTTCCAACGTCGCCTGGAACTATCCCTGTCTCCCCCACGGGCTTTCGAGGCTGGGGGTGCCAACAGGCCAATCCCGCCTTGGTTGCACTCAGCATATTGCGAGTGTAGATTCCGGCGCTTGTCGTACCCCCCAGGTGGGATCTAAATTGTTCATCTGACTTGCTTATCGAGGACTGTCGCCAGTAAAGTAAGAGTTGAACTCAAGTCCACGGGAATTTGGTTGGAGACTTACTACCAAGCAACCATTCTGTGATTGTGTCAAGCTGTCTTCATGACCAAAAGGACTAGGTTTGTTGTCCTTGTCAGAGAGACCGTTGGGGACTGCGCCTTCGCCTTGTCTGCTTTCTTGACTAGGGGCATTCTTTACGGAGTATTGAACCTGCACGGGACTGGCGATCTCTCCTTGAGCGGCAATTTCTTTATGTAGAAGGACGCCTCGATTTTCGGCGGATTGAAAAAATCCAAATATTCGCTGGAAAATGTGACTCCAGCCTTGTTTGGGACGGACAGAACGGACAGATGGATCTGTCTGAGAGTCAGGGGGTTCGATGAAGAGCTCTGGCCCATTGATAGTGATGTTGTAGGTCGGCGAGTTATAGATGTCATTCCCCGCGGTTTCGAAATGCGCATCCTGAAATGAGTGACCATGGGAGCCTGCAAACAGCTTTGTGGTAGCAGAGGCCATATTCTAGCAGGCCAGAAAGTGCAGTTGAGATGGAGGTAAGCTTAGACAACAGACCAGATCCCGTTTCCTCACGCTTTAAATTCTTGTTCGGCCGTGAGCCAACCAAACACTCAAATGGGGCATGGTTGGAAGCGAGGTACGAATCAAATGCTGTTAGCGCCAACTTGCTGGACACATGTCTGAATAATTTGTGGAGATGCTTCACCATGGCCATTGGTAATCACCAGCGCATTGCAAGAAGATAAGGGACACCTGAAAATCGCACTGGCGACTGGAGTTGGTTGCAGGGTATGCCCGACCGTGTTTGTTGCGACCCTCCAAAAGTTAGTCTGGCCTATCGTTTTTTAGCGCTCGTCCTCGTCGAATATAACCTGGACTTACCCACGGCCGTGGAGGCTGTACTAGAACTTATGTAAGGCCCTGTGCCTCCCAACGCTGATTCCCTGTCAAAGCCCTCTCATGTAGTCCTAAATCCCGTCACGACCAGTGGGTGAATTAGGGCGACATAGCGTAAGTGAAATGAGTAGTTGGGTGGCTGTGCTGCCACGCGTCCAATCCGCCTCTTCGAGCACCACCTTTTCTGTATCTGGCCTTGATCTAAAGGCCTGTCAGCTCTAGATATCAGATCTGTACCTGGCCTTTGGCCTTCTTTTCTAGTGAAGATTCACGATTTTTTGAGGATTGATTTAGAGGGATCATTGATGTTTTTTTCGTTGTTATGCGGACGGGAACGCTTCTGCAAGAGAGGTTGGCCATGGACGAGTGATTATGGAGTGAAGTGCACAATGACAGAATGAATACGGTGATACTGGTCAGCGGCACACGGAAAACAGATAATTTGACTAAATGAATGATAACACAGAGTCCTTCCACTGGCTTCTTACGCCTACTCACTCGGAGATATATACTTCGACATCTGGTAAATCGTCGACATCGAGGGCCGTACTAGCATCTCGATGTTTAACTTGCCCGATGCCGCATCCGTGCCACTCCCGCCTTCACATGATCTTGTTTCTTTCGGGGAGGCGCGTCACTATCATCTTCCTCGCAATCTCGTTTCGCTCGAGAACCACTACTGCCCTCCCCCGTATTGCCTCCTCCAGTTTGAAGGGGGCGGTCGTACTCTGAGCCACTTGATAATGGTCCCCCAAACCAAGGATCAGTCGCTTCGATCACAGCATATGGATGCGGGTGTAGTATGACCTTGTAAAATGCATGTTCGATCTCTCGGACTATCGGTGTGGGGTCGTAGCGACGGCTTGAGTACCTGCCGTGATTTCTTGCAAGCCTTCGCATCTCATCCTCATGCCTGGGTGGCAGCCAAGCCACTCCTAGGGTTTTCAGAGTAACCAATTCTCCATAAGTATGACTGTGGCAAAGAAAATTGTGCGCAGAGACCCACCATTCCGGGCCATGATGGGCCTAGATGCAATTATATCGAAGCATAGATCATCTACAATAATTGACAGATTAATGGAGATACAAAGACACAAGAACGGGCGTACCGCTCCACGGGGATATTTTGCGATCGCGGTTCCTCCAGTCATCGTCATGAGACAGTGCACAATCTGTACCGGTCTGGGTTTTGGGTTGCGGGCTCATGTGAGTTGCCAGATATGCCGTCTTTCCGGTTGGAGGCTCACCATGTTCAAAAGCAAGTCAGTAATTCCATCGCAGGGGTGGAAGATCTGAGGATGGACAATCGAGTGTTAGAGAATGCATCTCAGCGCCAGAACGGACGTACCGGTGCCTTTGATAAAATCGGGAAATCGTCAATCCGGAACTCATCAGACTGGGGACTACCACCGCCCTTCGTCTTTCCTGAGATATTAGAGCTCTCTAGTCCAGATCTGATAGCTCCCAATGCCCCATGACCAGTCGTTCCCTGGTTGCTGCTGTTTGAGGGCGCATCTTGACTCGTCCCCTCTAAACCATGATGTTGATCGTCCTCCACCGGTAAACGAAGACCTTTTAATTGAGCACGTAACTTCTGCGAAAGTGCTAGCTTGAAGCCTTGAAGAAAAAGACATTGATCCTTTCCCTTGTACGCTTCCGACTCTCTTGCCGCAAAATTTGATCCAGATCGGGCTACAGCAGTCCCTCTATCAATCCAATCATAGACAGGAACTTGATCATTTGACTTTCTTCTGACCAGCGTCAGAAGGTCGTCGGGAGGTGCCGCTGGATCCTTGTAAGCTGCAAGCGCCCAACTGTCGCTTTTAATGCAGCCAGACACGATATAGAGAGGATCTTCATCTGCAATTCGCCGAAGAGAATTTGCGTGTTGATATATGACACCAGCATGTTGAATTAGGAAGTCACGGAGATTTTCAATGTCGATGAGTTCCTCCAAATCCGCGGATGTGGTGCATGCAAGCACAGCCCCTTGCTGGGATTGACAGCGAAATTCGAACCCTGTTATGCGACTTCGCGGTGGATTAAGATACAGTCATAAAATGCAAAAAATCTGAACATACCCTCCATCAGATGATCTATAAGCCTTCGATGAAGTCCCACTGACAATTGTGTCGCCTTCCTCAAATTCATCGGGGTGGTTAGTGCACTCTCTGGGCGGCAGCTGACAACGTGCCACATCGGGAAGAGAGTCATCTTCCCAGATATTAAAAAATTCTCTTGAAGCCATGAGTGAGATTGAATGTTCCAACGTCGCCTGGAACTATTCCTGTCTTTCCGACGGGCTGGCGAGGTCGGGGGTGCCAGCAGGCCAATCCTGCCGTGGTTGCACTCAGCATGCTGCGAGTGTAGATTCCGGCGCTTGTCGTGNCCCCCGAAGTGGGATGTAGACTCTTCATCCAGATTGCTGAATGAGGACTGTCGCCAATCAAGTAGGAGTTAGACTCAATTCCACAAGGAATTTGGTTGCATACTTACTATCCAGCAATCATTCTGCGATTGTGTCGAGCTGTCTTCAGGATCAGGACTAGTTTCGTCGTCCTTGCCAGAGAGATCTTTGGCGGCTGCACCTTGCGTGCTTTCTTGACTAGGAGCATTCCTTACGGAGTACTGAACCTGCATGGGACCGGCGATTTTTCCTTGAGCGGTGGTTTCTCCGTGCACAAGAACGCCTCGATTCTCGGGGGAACGAAAAAAATCAGATATTTGCTGGAGAATCTGACTCCAGCCTTGTTTGGTACGGACAGAACGGGCAAATGAGCTTGTCTGGGAGTCAGAGGGTTCAATGAAGAGCTCTGGCCCATTGATGGTGATGTTGCAGGTCGACGAGCAGATATCATTCCCTGCGGCTTTGAAATGCGCATCCTGAAACGACTGATGATGGCCGCCTTCAAACAGCTTTGTGGTGGCAGAAGAAGTCATGTTCTAGCAGGTCAGAAGTACAGTTAAGATGGAGGTAGGCTGAATAGATGGTGTGCAGTCAATTAGCGCCTGTCGTATAACCTGGACTTACCCACGGTTCACCGTGACTGTGAAGATCTAGATGGAGCGCTGAGCACTAGAACCTATGCAAGATCTAATGCCTAATAGCCTGTCAACGCCCTCTCATTTAGCCCTGGATCTCGTCACGACTACTAGCAGGCGAACATAAGATGACATAGCGCCCTCGTTTTCATTCGGGACAAGGGACATTGAAGTGATGACTGGGAGAATGACGGAGCCTGTGCTGGCACACTTGAGCTTCTTATCATCCACCCTCTTCTGTACCTGGCCAAGCTTGGCCTTAAGAACAGATATGATTACCTAGTTGAACGTTGCAGTCGTTGAAATTTGGGAGCCAGATTGTGGCTGTAGAATTACCTCTTAGTCCTAAACCCCTATCTTCAGTCTTATCTCCGTTCCGTCATTCGGACGACAGGGACAGGGAATGCTTGGACCCTATCCTCTGACACATGGGCGTTGCTCGATAAAGTGCAGCATGTCCTCCATGTGGCAGCTTGGTGTTGCCTTTTAAAAGGGGGCTTATCTCCTCCGAGGCATCCTACCCGGCTCTCTCCTTCTCACCTGTGGCAAGCGGCCGATGCTTCGCACGGCAGGAGCCGAGGCANTTTTGCAGGCTTCCGAGGGCGAGATAGAAAGTGACGGCGGCACGAAATATGATGGCGGAGTAGAAAGAAATGCCCGCTACTTTAGTAGCGGGTCTTTAGTGCCCCCCCACTTAACACTTACCTCAGCATTTTGACTATACTTAGTATGTCGTTCCCACATTATCCACATTCACCTTCATGTGCAAATATGCGTCAACATAACCTTTCTACCTTAATCCGCACTTAACAATGTTCTCGCAGAACCATGGCTCGCTCGTCAATGCTAACAGGAGAAGAAATTTTTTTCAGTAGAGTGCGTAATGCTCATAACGATGCAGTTGTTGCACTTATCCTGAGAATCAGGTATGGCAAGGCATTTAGGAGGGGTAGCAAGTCGAGGCCTCTGTCGGTGAACCGAAACGAGGAGGCAGGTTTTTCCAGGTGCGTCTACAACGTAGGGATACTACAAATATTTAGCAGTGATTCTTTTCTGGCAGCTATTACATGGGTGGCCAATGTAAATGTTTTTCCGATGTGAATGGCTAGGCGAGAGGGGGACGCAGAAGAGGGAGGTAGTAGATTCATGGTGTACCATGATACTACTGATTTATGGTCTTTTTTTCTTACTTTTGAATGTACGTGTATTATTGGTAGGTGTGGTGATCATGTTTTGCCATATTTCATTATATGAGGGGCACCGCAGACTTGTGAACGACCTTCCGACATCGATTTTTGTCAGGGTGGGATTGTCCTCACTAATTTGAGATAGTGCGAATACTACGATGTATGGGGTAGTTGCATGAGAAATGAGATTTTTTGTGCGTTGATTGAATAGATAGGTACCTCGTTCCAGGTAGCGGGCGTTGCGGCGAAGCCAGCTTCAAGGCTTGTGCTGAAATGTGCGGACGGAAAACAGGCGGAGCTGCGATAGGTTTGAAAATGACTGATGGGAGAGATGCGGCCCGGTCACAAGGAGCGACGTCGTCTTGGCATTTTTGGACTCCCTTAAGTACCCTCGGCAAAATGCCTCGGCAACTCATAGGGAAGATTTGCACGAGCTTATCCTCAAATCCAGTCATGTCGGGCAATGTCACTCTTCTACGGGGCCGTCATCAACCCCCAGACTTTGACTTCGTACGACGTCCTCCCAAGATGTCTTCTAGCTGTCGGACACACGGGAAACATTGACTGGATGGTCGAAGACGTTGCACCACACGACCTCCAGCAAGTCTTGGCGCAACACGGCTCTAGCGATGAATACCTGGTGGAATTGAAGGATGGAGAGTTTCTGCTCCCTGGCTTTGTTGATACCCACACAGTGAGCGAGTTCTTTCCAAGGTCTGAGGCTCGTGTTACTGAGTTATCTTCTCAGCATGCTCCCCAAGTACCCAATATCGGAACGTACGTTCTTTGAATACCTGATAACGGTGTCCCCCCTGACTGTCCAAACCAGTGGTCAACAATACGAGCTACTTGATTGGCTTGCCAACGTAACTTTCCCTACAGAAGCCAAATTTGAGGATGTCGAGTTTGCAAAGCGGATGTACAAGAAGGTCGTAAGAACCTTCATCGACGCAGGGGTAAGTTATACACCTGTGGTCAATGGGCCGATGCTTTGCACGGCAGTTCTCCGAGGCATTTTGACCCGTGGGGGCTTCAATGCATTCCGCTAAGCACTTCAGAGGCGGAAGGTGATGCAAATGAGAACGACATACCAAATTGAGCGGCGGAGCTTAAAGCTCACCATCACTGCAAAAGCTTGGCGGCAGAGGCCCGAGGGTAACAATGTAACCCGAGTCAAAATGCCTCGGAATCAATGCCGGCGCGTGTCTCGGGTCGACGCATTTGTCCTCAATACCGCGTGCATCTGAGCCAAGAGTAGACTCATGGACTAATTGTGTTGTGCATAACAAGTGCATAACTCGAAACCCGGGTACGCCGACCCACCTAGGCACCAAATTGGTAGTAGCCCTGTCATAACTTGCAGTTAGCAGTTCGTCCACTCCCCGATACCCATACTACGCCGTATGGTGCTTCGTGGGTACCGGTATGGCTCACTAGCCTTCCACCCCGGCCGGCGACACCCTCAAAGTATCTCATCCTAAGCGATAGAGGCTTTACTCGAAGGAATGGGAATGTATTTTTGGCCATTTGAAGACAACTGCGGCAGGGCTGTGCCTACCTCGAGTCAATTGCAATTCACGGCGTCACTATCAATCCTAAACCCCCTGGGAGCTTTGGGCTGGATAGGCCGCTTCGTCAGATAATCGAAGACCATTATGGCCATTCCTCCAGCTGCCGAGCTGTTTGTCGAAGGTCAACCCGTACACAACACGTTAGTTGCCTTGCGATCGAAAATAGATAAATTCTTATTTTAGCTACTACACCAGCTGTTACGGTACATCACTATAATCACACTGATTTCATCTCCCTTGAGACCAATGAATTGAATAAGTGTATCAACTATGTATAAAGGCCCCAAGGATGCCGTTGAGGATCAAAATCAGGAGCATTGATGGCAGTGCAGCCGCACTTGACCAAGCCCGTTTATAACCATCATCATCCATGCGGTGCCAGTCTTCCCCCCCCTCTATCACCTTCTCTCACTCCTGCATCGACTGGGCTGGCTGGCTGGTCCATCCCTCGTCAACCCTGATAGCTTGAGGCCGTTTGGGAATCCGTATCGCTTGGACGATACCTAACGAACTACGAACTAGCAAGAACGGTTGAAGGAACGTAACGAACATGTTGAACGTGTTCTACAAGTTGGGACTGCTGCACGGCCTTCTTGGTGCCCTGATGGTTCTGGGACGACCGTTGGAATATACACCTTCTGATATTGTGCAAAAGTTCGTGTGTCTGCTACTACGATGGCAACGTACATGTCTGACCTCATTCTTTATATTGGCCACAGTCGAGGATGCGTGACTATCATTACCGAACGCGACCGTATCGAAACAGAAAGCGCTCTGAACGAAGTTCGCCGATCTGCTGGCGATGTTCTCTTTCAAGATCTAGAGACAAGAGATGGTCAAGCGGGTCCTCATGAGGCTGTCAATGCGACGGTCGTGGGGGGAGCGAGGGTGCTGAGGCGGGTGGCATTCGACGTACACTGGCATGTTCTCTATGCAAATGAGACGTATGAGGGTGGTTATGTGCCGTACGTTTGTCTTCTCTTTTCGTTTTGAACTGGTCGTTTCCATCATTCGACTTTCGGGAAGTCCAGAGCCGCCATCGATATCCATTGACACTTTTTCTTGCGGTCTCACAGTGACTACCAGATTATGCAGCAGATGGAAGTCCTAAACCGGGACTACAAATCTACAAACATTTCGTGGAACTTTGTCAATATTACGAGGATTCACAACCCAGATTGGTTCGTGAACGCTTGGCCTGGGTCGTACGTCCCTTTTCCTGCTTCCAGTTCCCTTTCGCCTTGCTTAGACTACGCTCCTTTCAGACCTCAAGAAGCAGAGATGAAAGAGACGTATCACAAAGGCAATTCCTCCACGTTGAATATCTTTACTGCTGGGTACGCGTCCATCCTCACTCCTCCACAGCTCCATCTCTTTTCCGCGCACTGTCTGATGTCTTCCACCTACGTGTAGCTTCAATGCGACGGACAAATCGCTAGGCTACGCTTCCTTGCCCTCAGCTTACTTCCGCGAGCCCTTGAAAGACGGCCTCATCATCCGGTACACCACTCTCCCCGGAGGATCGCATAAGAACTACAACCTAGGTCGGACTACTGTGCATGAGTTGGGGCATTGGTTGGGGCTGTATCACACCTTCGAGGTCCGTACTCACTGGTCATCACTCTGATAGCTGCCAGGCTTACCGGAGCGGGAAAATCCAGGGCGGTTGCACCGGTGTAGGCGACAATGTGGACGATACGCCTCCGGAGTCGTCGGGTGCTGAAGGATGTCCGATTGGTAGGAAGTCCTGTCCTGATAGTAAAGAGCCTGATCCTATCCGTGAGTATAAACTTCCCGCCATCATCCTCGTTTCCTACTGACGCTGACGCTCCCCTCTAGATAACTTCATGGACTACTCATTCGACTCGTGCATGACGCACTTCACACCCGGCCAAGCTGTCAGGATGCACGAGGCGATCTGGGCGTTTAGAACCCCTCGGCCACCTCCACCTGGAACTAGTGGCAATTACTCCACCATCGCCAGTGCGACTAGTACCACCAGCTCGGCTGCTGCTTCAAACTCGTCATCAGCCACAACCACCGCCACCTCACCAGCTCCAACCACTCGTACAAGCTCGGGCTCAAGTCTCTCCAGCTCGAGCTCCACTTCGGCTACCCCGACCACTCCCACATCCGCGCCTACAAGCTCGACTACTGCAGCCGCCGAAGCCGGTACGACAGAAACGGACGAGCACGAGCAAGCGGTGGAATCTGACTCCACGGACGATGCTGAATCAAGACTCGCTGACTTCTCGAGTTCTGACGTTCATCAAAGGGAAGAGGATTGGGATGAAGAGTACGAGCGCGATTACGACGATGATGATGAGTAGATCCGGAACTGCTTCGCCTCAAAGTGTTGGTTTGTTAAGTACTTATTTGTTTCCTGTGCTGTCTTGCTTTGAAATGATATCAGCGAACCTCGATTAAATTATACCAGATCCTGTGATATGAGCACAGCTCTAGATGTTCCTTCCGGGACGACATGTGGCGAACTCTTTCCTTGTGTGACGCTGTGTTTCAAGTACTCGTGACATTGGGTGAAAGTGTGAGATTTCTTTGTCTTTTGCTTTGTCTTTCTTTCATCACTATCGGTCTGGATCCGGGTGTTCCTCGAATGGAGGGTTGAAAGGAATGGAAATTAGATAAAAAGGTGCGTTGCTCAGCTTCATACTTTCATTATCCCTCTACTCAAAGCTACAAACTCAAGAGAACCTTCAATGGATGTTAATAAGGCCCTCTTCGTCCCGCGTCTCGCAGGAAGACTCTTTGACGGTCTCTTTGACGGCCTCTTTGACGATCCCGTCTTCCCAATATACTCTACTACCCTTTTCAACCCAAAGTCGAACAAGAGTCCAACACGCATTCATCATCACATGCCAGCAGAAGTCCTCATCCAAATCTTTAGTCTCGCCGTCCACACTCCTTGCTCCTCTGCTCAAACCGACGACGACGACGCGCTTCGACCAATGCCCGGAATAACCTCTCATCCCACCAACGCCCTCACCCCTTTGATCCTTGGCCAAGTCTGCAGAAGATGGCGAGAAATCATATTCTCCTCCCCAGAATTATGGTCCACCATGTATATAACGAACGCTTCAACTCGTCAGTATGCGCTTTTCGACTTCTGGATGAAGAAGTCCAAAGCCACGTTCGGCCCAAATCCCCTCCTCTACGACTCTTCTCTCCCTTTAACGGCTCCTGGACCCCCGATGACCCTCGTTTTTCGCGACACCCACGGATATAGGTCCGGATACGCTTTGGCAATGATCCATATGCTCAGAGTTGCATCAGTGCACTGTCACCGATGGAAGTCACTCAGCTTTATCATCCGCCACAAGATCTACATGGAGTTGGATATGAAGGAATTGGTTTCGTTCCTCTGCCATCTCCCTCCAACACCGCAACTCCAATCTCTAGAATTGAGCTGCAAGTACCACCGTAGCCCTCACAGCTGGGGCTGGGACGATTTTTCAACGGATGCGTTTGGGGATGCGGCAAGGGCGTTGTTGGGAGGTGGGAGGGCGCCGAAGATTAGGCACCTGTGTCTCTCGGGCCACGATTTCTCGTTGCAGCTCAAGAACGATGCGTCTGTGGTGTTCCCTTTCGGAAATCTAACAACCCTCCGTCTTACAGGTGTCGAGCTGTCGGGTGACTACCCCGATGGTAGAGGCGATAAATTGAACCGCAACGCTCGATTCCTCGAATGCCTGAAGATGTGCAAAGTGTTGAGAAACCTTCATATCGCTCTCGACAACAAGAACATCATCGGTGGACTTGTCATCACGAACTTCATTCAAGCGAACGTGTCGCCAGCCCCCCTACCTCTGGTCACTCTCCCTAAGCTAGTCGACCTCACACTAGGCTTCAAGGACGAAGAGATTCAAGTCGATGGTCTATCTAAGATCTTGGAGAAATTGGAGACTCCATCCCTCACCCGCTTGGTGCTACACATAACGAGGGAGGCGGAGTTGAGTACTACTTCCCAGCCTGGGGTGACTAAAACGTACGATCCATGGTCAGCCTTTCTCGCTCCTCTTATGCCCCCGCCGCCACCACCCCCGCCGACACAACCAAGAACGCGGCCTCAATGGACGGAGAAGGTGTTCGTGGCGCTGGCCAAGATGTTGGCGTGGTCAAACGCGAATGTTGATTCGCTTGAGCTCAAGATGGATAATCCTCAGACGGATAGGAGGGTTGTTGGCTTCGGGTGGGGCAAAGTTGGTCTGGTCGCTTCAGATAAGGCAGATATGGACTTCCATAATACGGTCCTGACGCCTTTCCTCAAGCATCCTTCACTTTGGTCCGTCGAGGAGTTAAAGGTGAATGTGCAGGGCGTCGATCGCGGTGGCACGGTGATCGTGAACCGGCTTTTAAATGACTTGACGGTCCTACACGGACTCGGGACCTCAAATGGTCTGCCGCATGAAGCCAGAGTTGCAGTTGCTCATGCCACACTTCTCCCAAACCTCAGGCACCTCCACCTTCTTCCATACGACCATCTGACGCACAACCACTCCGCTTCCAGATCCATGGCCAAAGGCACCACTCTCGCGATGATTATAAGCAGAAGGCAAGCGGCGGAGGCGGGCTTGAATGTCAAGATTACTCTTGTAAAGCTCGGCTTCCAGTCTCAGCGATGTCTCGAGAAACAGAAGAGATTCTGGGACGAGCAGACAGAGTCGAACCTGATGGGTGTAAACCGTCGATTCTACCTGCTCCCAGCCAGGGTTATGCCCACTAGGGATCGACATTTCTTTACTCAAAAATGGCTGGAGGACGGATTTGACACAGAGTTCAAGATGGACTAAGACGAGTGGATCGAAGAGTGTCTTACTTAATCGGAGTAGAACAATATCTATTCTTTGTGATCTACAAGTCGTCGTTGCACATACCTCGAATGCAGCATGCATGTTTAACTGTAAGCGAATAGCGGAGGAATCATCCAAAGGTATCGTGGATGCGGCCATGCGGGGGGAGGGAGATAACTAATATTGGGAGCTTCACTATCCTCAGGATATTGATTACTTAGACCTTTATCTTTATCAGAACCTCGTTTAAAGAAGTCACACCCGTGTATCCTATACGGGGGAGGAGTGGGTTTATACTATACCCAGCACAGGATCCGTAAGGCTGTAAAAGTATCACAGCATTCATATATCGTTGTACTCCGTGTGCTCGAGAGGATGATATGGACTGAACGTAGTTCAACCCCTTTTTTAGTCGGTATGGCGCGAGAGATGGGAGCTCATCAGCTTCGAAGCTTCGAAGCTATGCATCACGGAGCTTATGGCACAGGAAGGTTAGTACCAAAGGGCAGAGATCGGCGGCATTGTGCGACGAGAGTCCGAAGTTTAAACGTTAAGAGGCTGAAATTTTAAGAGTTTGAAACCTTAAGAGTTTGAAACCTTGAGAGCTTGAAACCTTAAGCGTTTGAAACCTTAAGAGCTCAAACCCCCAAACCACCAGGCACTCCCACTTTTTGACAGCCAACAACTCTGCTGAATCAAACTAGTAAAACGTCGAGGCTCTCGCGGGCGCTGGAATCGACGATCGCAGCCTGGAAAACCGTCGCGATCTCAACTTTTAAGCCTGGCTACGCTTCGATCCAAACTTTCAAGCCTGCCTGCGTTATCCAGACCTCCGCCACAGCCTGTCATTCAACGCAAGGTAGCTCAACTGCCCATACCACCACCACAGCTTCCGTTACCACCTGGCCCCGTGCAGCAACGAGAGCAGGTTGATCCGCCAAATGCTGCTGCTCAATTGGCAGAGCGTGTACAGGCAGGCAAGTATTTCTTTCCTCCTGTTGACCTTCATCCTGCTTACTCTGTTTTAGGCCGTCGTCGGTGGCCTCTCCTTATGACTGGCAGAGAACCTTATCAAGACCCTCTTCAGCGACATGACCTTGGACGTATGAGCCATGCATGCCGCCATTGCGGTGCTCTCCACTGGATCGATGAACGAATCAAATCAGTTGGGACAGTCAGCTCTCCTCACTTCAACGGCTGTTGCCTTGATGGTCGTGTATCTCTTCCACCTCTCCCTGACCTTCCCGAGCCTCTACATACATACTTATCTGCAGATACCGATGCAGCACGGCTATTTCGACAGGACATATGGAAATATAATAGAGCTTTTTCGTTCACTTCAATTGGCGTTCAGCAGGACTATTCCATCAACCGCCGCCCTGGCTGTGGTCCTCCGGTGTTCCGTATATCTGGTGAACTGTACCATACGACAGCTGCCCTCCAACCTCCCGAAGGTCGCCCCCCTCGCTATGCACAGCTCTATGTGATTGAGCYGCAGGCAGCGCTGGCATCCCGTACCCAGCAAAACGAGCAACTCAATCCGGCCATCATGCGTGATTTGCAAAACATGCTCATGGTCAACCATCCATTTGCCAGGATCTATCACCATGGGCACCAGATCCTGCAGAACCACAATGCCGAGGCTGACTACGAGATTGCTCTTCGTCTGATCCCTGGCACCAATCGTGGCGTTTACAACCTACCAAGCAATAACGAATATGCTTTCATTCTCCCTGGAACTGGAAACGCCGAACCCCGAGATATCGTTCTGCGCCTTCGTGGGGGACTACTGGAACGCATCTCCGACCTCAACCCTGCATACGCTACCCTTCAGTATCCACTTCTCCTACCCTTTGGGACTCTCGAGTGGCACCCGGAGCTGCAATTGGTAGAGACAGAGAGGCAGAGAGAAAGACGGTTCAACAATCGGCGCCGGAACATTGCTCAGAGGGAGGAGGCGGGACTAGAGGGAGAAGAAGTTGAACGGGATCGAAAACTCACACTCTCTGTTTATACGACATATCGCATTCACTTCCGCCAGAATGACTTCAATATCCTCCTTCGTGGTGGCCAGCTCTTCTGCCGATACGTGGTCGACATGTACGCAAGCATTGACCAGCAGCGACTGATGTGGATCAAGCGGAATCAGGCGAGGTTCCGCGCCGCCCGGTTGAACCACTTGGAAGATGCCAACATGAACGATCCCGACATCCTTGATGCCAACGATATTGGCCAACGTGTGTTTCTTCCCTCATCGTACACCGGTGGACCCCGGAACATGGCGCAAAACTATCAGGACTCAATGGCCATTGCCCGATTCTACAGCAAGGTTGACCTTTTCCTCACAATGACGACCAATCCCAAGTGGCCAGAGATAGAGCGGGAACTCTTACCTGGACAGACCGCCTATGATCGCCCAGAATTGGTGGTGCGCGTATTCCAGCTGAAGAAGCAGGCGCTCCTCGATCGTATCATCAAGGACAAGATCTATGGAGAGGTCGACGCCTATGTGTACACTATTGAACTCCAGAAGCGCGGACTCCCCCACATGCACCTCCTCCTCTTCCTTAAAAACGGCTACAAGCTCACAACGCCAGAGGCCGTCGACTCATGCATTTCAGCTCAATGGCCAGACCGAGAGCAAAATCCACTCCTCTTCGACACTGTTCTCGAGCACATGGTTCATGGACCTTGCGGAGCTGCCAACCCCAACGCACCCTGCATGGTCAATGGCAAGTGTTCGAAGCGCTTCCCCCAGGAGTTCAATGAAGAGACGACCATGGGTGAGAATGGCTATGCCAGGATGGCACGTCCAGACAATGGCGTTGCGTTCGAGGTCTGTGGTATCTGGGTGGATAACCGCTGGATTGTTGCTCATCCCCGAGCCCTGTGTGCCGAGTTTGACTGTCACATCAACCTGGAGTGTGCAATCAGTCTCGCCTCCGTTCGCTACTCTTTCAAGTATCTCCACAAGGGCCCCGATCGTGGAAGTGCAGAGGTCTCCCAGGATAACGAGGTGAAAACATACATCGATGGTCGCTACATCTCTGCCACAGATGCCGTCTGGCGGATCTTTCATTTCCCGATACACGAGCAGCACCCACCAGTCGTCCGTCTTCAGATCCACCTACCTGGTGAGCAGAATGTCGTCTATCGTGATGACCAGGAGATCAACGAGGTCCTTGCCGCCAATGCCAACAAGCGTACAACGTTGACTGCCTTCTTTGAGGCCAACGCCGACAACGGACCTGCTGGAGACTGAGCCAGGACCCTCACATATGCGGAACTTCCTCACCACTTTGTCTGGGATCAAAACACGCTCAAATGGAAGCTGCATACCGACCAAAATCGCTTTGCAATTGGCCGCATCTTTTTCCTACGTCCCACGAAGGGGGTAGCGGCAGGGACAAGGTTCCGCGGACGGACTGAACCCGTTCGGATCGTTTCCTTCTGTTTCTTGGATTCTCAGGCACCGACTTGGTCTCTCTTCTTTATTTGGACTTTGGGGTATATACATGGATTGATACAGACTATTACCACATCGCATACTACACGGACTTCAGTCTTTAGATCAAATATGAAAACGGGTGTACTGTCACCGGCAATTGGAGATTATTTCATACCAACCGTCTCCCACCGTGCGTAGCACGGGTCAAAGGCTAGTCTGCTGATGAAGTTGGCCGAGGGGGGAGGTGAAATAAGATTGTGAGATTACGTGAGCAAGGGGTCAAATTGCGGGACGACATTAGTTAGGGGCTGGAGGAGAAATTTGGTGAGCAAGAAATAAAGAGGTAGGAGATCCCCAAGAATGAACAAAGAAAATCACAAAGTGGCTAGAGCCTATTCAGACTGTAATGATCCTTTCATAGTCGTCAGTCACTGTATTTTCCCACTCCAGATCTTCTCTCCGAATCATTAATTGCTTTCCATCACTCGCTTTGCGCAGAAATTGATGTTTTCCTGTTGTCAGAGACCTACTTCCGTGAACAGGTTCCCCCTGAAGAAAATGTGTTGTCAATCGTCAAATGCTACATCCGATCGTTCGTCACTAAGCACCCGCTTCAAGTTCACCGGAGGAAGTAGCTATCCGTGAAGCATGGACTAAACAAGTCGACTCTCAAATCGCTGTATAAACGAGGGATTACGCTAGGTGAATGGGGGACGGGCGATTGAGGAGTCACGGAGTCGCGGTCTTTCTGCCCTTAAGCGGCGAACGCATAGACTGCACGTACACGCATCAGCTTCTTTGTTTAGGTAGTCCCATATTTTCTTGTGCCCTTTCCGTTACGACGAGATCATCACCCGCTACTTGTTCCTCCAAACTCCGATCATCCCCGCTCCATTGGGCTACATAAAGACGTTCCCTTTAAATCGCCATCGCAGATCGGAAGCGTCGAACATATCCGGCTTCCTCAGCACCTTCCAAGGTAGATGAACAGACCGAATCAATAAATTTTCCTCCAGGGCGGTGCGATCATGCGATAAATCTGGCTTCTCCTTCTAAGGGGAAGAAATCCTGATCACGGGCGCGCCCAACCTCCTTGGTGGACCAGCGGCACGCGAGAAGGCCACTCGGGGCCCTACCCTTGGATCGATAATGAATCCACTCCGGGGAGAATCATTGACCAGTTCTAAAAATCGAACTCGTCGGGTTCTAACTCAACACTAGTTGACAGAGAAAACCCGTATGTGAATCAATCACAGTGGAGCAGAATCGTTCGTGCGTCCGGTGCAATACGCCTTGGTCGTCTTCGGGTAGGCTGCCAGTGGTCGATGAAGTTGCGTCCAGTAATATAGCGCCGATCAGGAGAAATACGCAGGAACGTGTTGCAAGTAAGCAAAACCAGTCAAAAGAACCACCCAGAGAACAGCGCCGAGGATAGTTAGTTTAAAGGCGCAAGATCGCTGTTCCCCCCAAAGTTATGATTGAGAGTTGATCGTAAGAAAGATGCTTCCGTGGTTTGGTAAGCTACACCCTTCTTGAATTTTGAAACGTGGCGTGAATGAGCGGCCAGTTGTGACGCGGAATATGATCATGTGGGGTAGGTCAGTAGTATCAGCACAGGGTCACAATAGCGAACCAACGAGACATTGACAATGTTTTCCGACAGAGCTGGATATGGCTCATAATAGGGACTACGCTTTCGGATGGTAAGGGGGCTTCTCCACGGAATAGCAGCGCTGCATGACCTCCTGGCAGAAGATTTTAACGCCCTCTCTCCAGACCGATGAAGAGGTCAATACATGCATTCTCCAAACCGTCTTCCCTGAGGTTACCGAAAGCCAATGTGAGTCAACAAGTATTCATATTTGAGTCGTATTAGCTTTAATGACTCGCCAGGAAACGTCGCCGTAGATCTCGGTTAGCTGCCTGGATGCAACCCGACCCAAAGTGGACCTGAGCCAGCGACCGCTATACCCAACTGTGACGCTGTTTCGGCCATCGTCTAGGAATACTGTCAGGCCACTTACACCTATGCGATTTTAGCTCTTCCATCCGAAATGAACTTACCAAGTTCTGGTTAGAAGTTGCCTGACTTCCATGCCTCGAACTCCATGTTGGATAAAAAGAGTGGATTACGTTACGTACATGTCAAAGAGGAGTTTCCGACCATCAAGGAATATACAACCGATTGTAGCCTCAACTACATACAGCGGATCCTGTCTTTTCTATGCCACGCCGAGCGAAGATGATTGCCCACTAGAAACATGCATTGCGGCAAGCCACCGCCCAATATCACCGGGATGACCGGTAGACAACTTTTGTTTGAATCATGGAAGGAGGATGTACCCACACACAAACACACGTAAGATCCGATAGATATCATATGAATTATACCATCCGAATAGAAGCGCCTTGGATGAAAAAAGGTGTGTAAACATAGCAAATAGGACGCTTCTTCGACATACACATATAGCCCACAGTGGAGATATGCCAAGGACAGCGACACTGTTCAACTCCCTTTGACGAAAGTGCCTTCAAGACCTAAAACCTGAATTGTGATTTTCCGACTGTATTCCATGGACGACAAATACGCCCAAGAAGTCCTCCACGGGATTCGAGACGAGGTACGCTCCCTCACCTTCCTCTTCAGTACTCCGGGTGGCTGCCGATCTCACGAGTCCATAGTACATTCAGTGTAAGTGGTGCAGCCCGGCAGTCGATTCCATGAGTGTGACGACTGACGGTACGTTCCTCGGAACCTGTAGTGGCTTTTAGAGTCGCATTCGTACGTGCTTATTTCTGAACAACCATTCTGGGTCGCCCTAATCGACTGAAAGGCATACCACTATGTCACGATGTTCCGGGAAGAGGTATGTCGCTCAATTCAAGCACTATTCGTTCAAAGATGGGAACATCTGACTCACTCGATTAGGTTGAGAAGATATGGTCCCAAAGATGGATGCTAGGCAAAATCTTATTCCTCCTCACACAATACTCCACGCTCTTAGGAATAACCCCCTATATCGTTCGTGAGTACCCTCTGCATGGCGCTCTGGGTCCTAAGATGAAACATCTTCACAAAAGTGCAGGACCGTATCCATATTGGTGCCATGAACTCGAAGGTGCGCTGCTTACGCAGAACTACAAGTTGCTTTATCCTTACTCCCGCTCTAGGCTTGCCTTGGGCTGTATTGGTTTACGAACAGTAAGCTATCCATCATTACACAATTCTCCTAGAAGATCAGGTACATATCAGACTAATTCGTCACTTCAGTCATGATGATCGTCGTGTCCCATTCGGCGGAAGGTAAGAAAACAACTGCTATCCCTTT
>JANBPK010000905.1:0-34039 GCA_027579435.1 Candolleomyces eurysporus | reverse complement strand
GCGACAGACAGCACCCAATCTGTGTGCCCGCGTAGCGGCTCTCCCACCTGCTTCCCCGTCTCCAAGTCCCAGATTCGAATGGTGCCGTCGAATGAGCCAGAGACGACGCGCTTGTTGTCAGGTGAGATTGCGACAGCGTTCACGGTCAAGGAGTGCCCCTCAAGCTTGGATAGGCAATTTACATCTTGAAACGGATGAAGTTCGTCAGCTTCGTCACTCGGTGAGCCAATTGATGACTTTTACGTACCCTCAATGAACTGACGCTGAAAGTCCTGTGCCACTTTTCGGTGGTCAGTCGAGTCGCTCTTCAAAAGGTCGTTGACCAAAGTGGGATTTTGACTCCATTTCTCGAGCTTGAGATTTCCTGAACTCCCTTGGAATTTATCGATCGTGGTGCGTAGGAGTTGCCATTTGAGGCTCAACTCTAGCTTCGGCTCCCTTTGGTCCCACGTCCGAAGCATTTCAATCACTTCGTCGTACCATAGTTGTGGTCCTGTCCCTGGGATGAGTGTAAGTTAGTTGGTCATTGACCGGGGCCAGTAGCGAATATTAATCTCGACTTACCGTCTGCAACAATCTGTGTGAGTAGGTCGTCGACCTCTTCTCCGGCCAACAGCTTGCTCACAGCGTCGGCAGCTCGGTAGAATGCGTCGAACTCCAGCAACTTGGAATTTTCCCGGAGACCATTGTTGCGCAAATTCGACCAGAACGATCGCTTGTTACTCCGGGCGTTGTCGTGGGGGCGGGCCTTTGGGATGTACCGTGACGTCGTCTCACCCAGGATGAATGAGCAATGGATCTTTTGACCTTCGTGAATCTTTCTGCTTGATCCTAGGTGAGGTCTATTTGAGGTGTGTAAGCGTTGGAGAGGCATTGCGGGTATAGAGGCACTTACTTGTATGTAATACTGTTGACCTTCTGGGCTCTTCTTGAAAACGTGAGCCGTCGAAAGGGAAGGATCTCGAAAAGCTTCCAAATCCATGTCAACGATTCCTTAAATTCGATTTGTTCGGTCGACAACAGTTCACGTTCGAACTTCCCGATCCGAAGACCAAGTTCTGCCGCCTGTAATGCCATCCACCTCATGGGCGGTCGACTACGGTCCATCCTAGCATTGGCTGCATTTCCACCACCTCTACAAGGCAACCATCAGCCGTCGGATTAAAACGGCACACAAAAGGAGACTCACATGTCAGAGTGGGTTCCGGGGAACCAGACCTCCAATACTTGCGGGTGTATGCGACCCCAGTTGCCGCGATTGTCACTGTCCATCCCTGAAGAAGGCAAGGTCATAGTACCCCCACACGCATATTCCGGCAGGAACTTTACCCTCCGCTCATCGAGGGCCAGGGCGTGTCGGAAGTAGCAGACGTGAGTCATGCCACGAGTGGTGTCGGGGAGCTCCTTCTTCCCTCTCACAACGCCGATGGAGGATACGGTATCCCTAGGATGCGTTGCCATAAGCGTCATTTCGTGGCTTGAATCAAACTCTACGACGTACCACGCGCCAACGAAGTGGACTTTGACGTCTTCGCGAGAGAACGCACGCTTGAACCGTTCCGCCATCTGTTTCGGATCATGAGAAACCTCCTTTTGCCCGGATCATAGCAATTGCATGAGACGCCCACACACCTTCGGATCGGCGTCACAGTCTGCGTAGAGCTCGTATGCACTGTAATCAAAGAATGAGATTCACGGTAAGTCATATGATGGATTGGATATACGAACAAAGGTATTTGCTTCTCGTTTCCTTTATGAAGAAGGCCAACCTATAATCGTTGAGAACCAGTTTGGCGAGATTCACGGGATGACGAACCTTATGAATCATAGCCGATAACGTCCGAACTTGAAACGCTCCTCGAGAGAAACCTATTCCGACCGTTCAGAAAGGGGTTGCCCATCAGAAGCAGGTGGACCTTACCAAACAAAAATATACAGTCGCCGTCTTCGTAGTTGTCGGATAACCACTGATAGGCAGCTTTGATTGTCTTATCAAAATCCCTGTACAAAATGGAACAAAGCCCTGATCAGTCGGCAGTAAGGTGTTTAGAGAGGGACTCAGTCGTATACCAAGCGATCGCTAAGTCTATCGTATGAACAACAACTTGCTTATGATACGTCAACGACCGCCAATGTGGTCGGGCGTATGTTCCAATACCACTATGATACCAAGTGCGCTGGTTGTCGCAGGTCTTTTTCATGACAAGGTTGTATAGCTCAATAACATTGGTGTTCTGATGATAGATAGATGAGAAAGGTGAGTATTATGTAGGTGTCTCTGACAGTGTGCGCACCTTCTCCCCGAACTGGTTTGCGGTACCGTCGATGCATACAATGAGATTACGGCCACCCATCTTGTGGCCACAGACCATGGTCTTCAACTGGGGTTTTGGCGGCGTGTGCTCGGGACAACAACGACAATGAGACTCTTTTGCATCGTTCGCTGCGGAAAGACGCCAGCCATCAGCGCGTCGATCAGATACACTATCACCTGGTACGTACGAGGTTCTTGCAAGGGAGTTTCATGAAGACCTTTGGTTCCTTTCGCGTTGTGCTCTGGTGAAAGACGCGTCAACGATATGTTTTCACTAAGGCTGGCATTGAGCTTGTACTCACCGAGAGGCTCCTCGGTGTGGAGCTCCTTCTTTTTCTCTTCCATGGTCGAGGAGGCCAAGGCAATGAACCGACACCAGAGAGGAGAGAACTTGTTAATGATCAAGTGCACCGTCTCTTCGCTACTATATATCGAGTATTTGGTCTCCGAAATGATCGAAAAATCATTGCAATAACGGATGGCAGGTTCGTAAACGGGTAAATGAATGCCTCACCAATAGAGATGTCATTGAAATGGGGTACCCTGCCTCGTCATGGCTTATTGCGGGGAGGGTTGATTTGTTGACACATTTATACGAATATGGTCAGAATTTGACAGCCTCGATAAGAAGGACAAGACCTGCCTGAATATCAAACCATCCGATGTAGACGTCAGTTGCTTGGAACAAGGTCACCACCGTCGCTTCGTATTTGGAATGGGTTGGCAGCTCGCCAAAAATGGCCATATGAGGAGGAATTGCCAACAAGAATGAAGATAGGTGCTCTTGCCTCGAGGCTGGCACGTTCCAGCCCACCCCCAAACCGCCTGGAGTGCAGAGTCATTCCAGCCGGTCACGACAACTCCCGTACCCGTCCTAGTTAGTTCATAGCTGTCCGACATACCGGTAGCGAGGCAGAGCCGTGGGTCTAGATTCAGTAGGTATGAGCGCCAAGCTAGCGAGTATGTCTTTGTTTCGACGAGATGGATTGGGATGGGCACACAGGATATGGTCACCGGAATGAAGCTGATGGATTGATGGCGGCTTGATGAGGTCTGCGCGTCATTTCGATGGTAGGACGCATTCTGTCATTTCTCTCTTGCCTTCGTCCAAGCGATCTACGGTTTCAGTCTAACGCCCCGTTCTCCAGCTTCTGCTATTATCAAGCTTCATCTCAATCTCCTCATTTCCGTACGCAAATCCAACACTCTCTCGGCGTAGAGGGCAAGAAAGGAGGCACTGAAGCCAGGAAAACCTGAACCAATCTTTCACGTCGTCTGCGCTGTTTACAAGTCTCCCTCGACCTAAACTCACCGACGAAATCGTTGTCAAAAATTTCCCTCTTCCTGCCGAAGGTGCTCCCTGCCCGTATGGCCACTCTGGATGCTGCGATCACCGTCAATAACCAGTGCTCCTCCGGGTTGACTGCCATCACTCAAATTGCGAATGGGGTCAAGGCCGGTATTGGTGAGTCGCCGCCTCAACTTTTGTCATGGATTCCATAGCATTGTTGTCTGATCAATCCTTTGCCCCTCAGTGACATGCTAACCCCTCTTCCTCGCTTGCAGGCGCCGGTGTCGAATCCATGATCAACGGCTACGGCTCAGGAGCCACGGCCTGCGTCCCCACCAACCCCAATGCCGAATACTGCTTGCTGCCTATGCATCCCCTCCGAAAACGTCGCTGCTTCGTACAACCTCACCTGTGCAACCCAAGACGCCTTCGCCGCCCGCTCCTTCCAAAACAGCCCAGAAAGCCAGCAAATTCAAGAACGAAACTCTGCCCATCGAAGCAAAGTGGGTGGACCCCAAGACCGAGGAGGGGAAGGAGGTGTTGGTTGACTCAGATGATGGAATTAGGGACGGTGTTATGCCGGAGAGCCCTACCAAACATTGGATTGTGGTAATATCGACAACGTCCAGAGCGCCCATTGATGAGTAGAAATAGATATCGAGCCCTGCTGGTGGGGCTCGGGTATCGAGAACGCAGGGTCGGATGGCAGCAAGAATGACGGTGTCTTGAACAAGAGTAAGTTATTGTCGTACTTGTGGGTCCATGAACGTGACAGGAAGGTCTTGAGCTCGTAAATCGGTCTTCGGCTCTTCTGGCTAGCATATTTGTCGACATACATTTCGTACTAGAGGGATCAGTGTTCAGATGGAAATAAAACATGAAGCAGGTAACTCAGAACTCACTCGAACGAACGTTGAATCACGACGATCATCACCACGCCGACCCATTGAAGCAGAGCACATAGTATCTCCGTCCTCCGAGTCGACACGCTTTACCTTACCCCATTCTGAAAATTTCGCATTCTTCAGCATCCCCTTGATGCGTGCAATCACTAGAAACTTCCATTTTCTTTTCTTTGATGCTGCGGTTGAAGCATGCGCTTCATCTGAGTGAAAAGTCGGATGAAGAGCATCAGTGCGCGTCACTAGAGCAGATGCGATGAGACTGATTTGATTGATTGGTGGGTGTCTTATCTTTGACGGAGGGAGAAGGATACATGATTGATCTAGTAGTGGGCACTTGATCAGACAATATTAATATTAAGAAATGTAGGAAAAACACGTACATGCAACATGCGAGAATCCCATGTGCATGGAAGGAACCGGACGCAGAGAAAGCTCATCAGCCACACCGTACAAAGCTTTGGTTTGCGTCAACTGAGCATCTTCGACGACATCTCGATCCAAAGAGCCATACGGAAAGCGTCGGCTACGGATGGGGGGTTGGAGCTTCCCGCAGTACCGTTCCATTGGAAATGCCCAGTAGCACCATACAGACCCCATTGCACGGATCCCTTCAGCGATGTGTAGAAGAGCATGTACTGTCACAGGACAAGCTGACAGCCGTAACGGATTCTTCTGATAATAATAAAACCCGCAAACAAGAGCATTGAGAAGCAGATAATTTCTTGAATCACAATACACGTACCGCTCATAGTCACAAACCCACTTCACAAATCCAGCTTCAACTTCACAAATATCCTCTGTGGTAATGTCAAACTGCAAGCAAATGCTGAGCAGTCGGACAAGAAGCATGAACTCCCGGAAGCCTCGCCTGAGGAGAGCCGGGGCGATGTACAATGTCCAAACGACCACATTTCGGCTGAAATGTAGGCAGCTGAGTCGGCGGCAATGTTCGGCACACGCGGGCCATAGCTAGATGGTATCGTGTCTCCCGATTTCAGTGTTGCCTCCCTGATTGCCTCCCAGCATGTTTTGTTGATTTCTTATGCTTCTCCGCCCTCACTGAGATCCTTGAATTGTCCGGTCCAGTGAAGGATGAGATTGGAGATCAGATTTTCCCATATTAGATGCATGAAGTCGTAGGGAAAGGAAGTTGGGAATTCAAGCGAGGCGAGCTGAGAAAGGATTGGGAGACTTTTGACGCCATACCTCTTCGAGAGAGCATTCGCTCTAGTAACTGTGCGTGCACTCTGAACTTCACGAGCTTGTGCCAGCAGAGTCTCGTGTGTTCAAAGAGGTAGCGCAGTGGGATCATATGCACGAACTGCGGTAGGCTCGGCAACAACATCCGGATGTGTAGAGCGGTCGAGGGGAACATAATGGTTGCGCTCGAGTTGGGGACACAAAGACCAAGGATACCACACATGCGGCATGGAGAGATTCCGTTGTGGCCCTTCATATGCATTACCATCGAGACAGCTGGAATATCTCCAAATACGGCAATGAGAAAGGCATGGAGAAGGGAGTAAGACATTGAGATAGCGTCGAAAGCTTTGACACCTCGAAGGAGCTTCAAAAATTCGATAATGGCTGGCCAGAGGAACGAGTCGACATATAAATGTAGATAACAGAGATGAGGCAAGAAAATATATTCTCTGAAAGAAGAAACGAGGAAAACATATTAGTATGTCCAAGAGGCCAAAGGGTCAAAGGAATGATTATCGCAGAACATGATGAAAGATTGGCATCGGACGGCGTATAGTAGTGGAGCTACTTCCCTTTCAAACTAGTATCCTTTTTGAAACCAAATCCGGATGATGCTGTCGTCCGCGCCCGAAACGATCCGCTTACCACCCGGCGAGATTGCGACATACTTACCCAGTCGGTGGGCCCTCGGGGCGGCTCTCCCATCTGCTCCTTTGTCTCCAAATCCCAGATTCGAATCGCCGTGTCATATAAGAGCCTGAGACAATGTGCTTGCCGTCCGGCGAGATTGCGACAGAATACACCGGATTGTGTGCCCTCGCAGTAGCCTTCCCACCTGCGCCCCCGTCTCCAAGTCCCAGATTCGAATGGCGGGATCGTATGAGCTAGAGAGAATGCGTTTGCCGTCAGGCGAGATTGTGACAGAAAACACGAAGCTCTCGTGCCCTCGTAGCGGCTCTCCCGATTGCGCCGTCGCGCCCAGATCCGAATTGTCTTGTCTTGTCGCCAGAGTCAGATGCTCGTCGAGCGTCATAGCGTGTCGGAAGTAGCAGACGTGAGTTGTGCCCTCGGTAGTTAGAGGTAACATCCGCTTTCCCTTTGCAATGCCGATGAAGGAACGGTATCATTTGATTCTGGCGTGAATACGAATCCGTTGAAGGACAGAGGGCCCAAGGCGTACCCTAAGGGAAGTCCCCAATCCGAGCGTCAACAGCGCGCTCCCTTGGACCGGCGACCCGAGCGTACTGTACAACATCTGTTCAGTTTCTGCCAACATCGAGTGCGCTCTCAGCGGAGCTTAACGTACAAGCTGGAGTGAAATTCAAGGGCCCATCAACACCGTCACAAAGGCGGCTTATTAGACCAACTTCGTCGTGTTGGCACTAGCAAGCAAGCTGCTCCAAAGGAGAAAGGCGGCACGACACCTTCCCCTGGTGCCCTCGTTCTTCCAAACAAGGGGGAGCTAGATACTGTGAACCCTAGGGAAATGACTCAACAAAAAACAGCCGAATCTAAGCCTGTAATACTGGCACGCGGGCATCTACAAATCAAGGCGTATAAACTCCAGCAGCGAAGCCTCCACCGGCGAATCCAAAGCCTGCGAGAAAGTAATGTCGACTTCCGACCCCTTAGAGTAGTGCATGTGCTTTCGTGCATGTGTACAGTCGTTGATTTGGCAAGACCACATTGGACCTGGCCTGAAGGCATTCACACCGTGATAAAAGAAGGATTCATAAGCTGGTGAGAGCCGTAGTGTATTTCACTACATTCAACATGATCGCTTGAGATGGGTGAGAGGACTTCGCACAGGAAATGTTGCCGAGCGAGCTGAGAACACCAAGTTTGGGAAGAAAATAGCGAGAGAAGCCAACGCGCGTGAGATTTGTTAATCAGGTGGGGGACTAAAACTTCGATTCGTGCGTGCCACTTGTTATCGTGATTGCATTCATGATAATATCGTCAGACATCGATAACATCAAGAGGAAGGTCGCGACCAACCCGACAGTCGATACATCTAAGGCGCACTGCATCCTCCGTCGCAGTAGAGTTCCAGAATGGGTGACTGCGCTTTAGTGAGGTACTATGTGATGCACTGCGAAAACGAAATGTCTCGCATCCAATGAGGTGGGAGACAGAAGGAATGATGAACATTAAGCACAAATCGTGGAAACGGACTCGAGACTGGGAACATGCAACGTACCTGATCGGCTATACGAAGTATAAGCTAACAATATTAAATGCAGGAGAGCAAGGGAGTCATGAGGTTTGCAGAAGCAACACCGTTGATAAACCAGAAAAAGGAAACACAAAGAGAAAACCATACGAGAGGTATGTCCGGGGTAAGTGTTAACGCTCACATGTCTACTTCGTCCCGAGCTTTCCGCCAGTCGGATCGAGGTATGGCCGGAGAACGCACCGAAAGGGTTAAAAGCAGGTACAAGAAGGTTTGAAAAAAGTAAATGTACGCGATCAAAGGTGGGATGTGAATGACTCACGCCATGACCGTATGTTTTACATGCTGTTGAGATAATCTCGACAACTAATCTAGCCCTTCAAGCACTCGAGTGGGGGTAAAAGTAAAGAAGATAGGTCACGCCGGGAAGTGATGCACGACATAAACCCCAGAGTGGATACGAAGAGGTACACACGACTCGGCTCAGTTTCTCGGCCTCGTCAGACGACCTCTCGAGCTTCTGAGCTGAGTCACTTGGCGAGATTGACGACAAAAGTGTGCAGAAGATTCGAGTGGGATTCAGTGTGGAGCGAGGATGTGAATCAGATGTTAGATGAGTGAGAACAAGAGATAGAGAGCAAGGGAACAAACACACCAGTTCTATCCGCCGTCAGGATGCGTTGAGATCGTGACTTTGACTTTGGCGTATGTTCAGCGGTCAGCGAAGTCGAGATAGAATGGTAAACATACAGAGCTGCAATCTCCAACGACCAAGTGATCAGGTTTGCAGCAACTGAGCATAAATTTTCCGTCATTGTTGTGTTGCGTAATTTACACGAATGGGAGATGGGGGCTACGTTCGGAAGAGGGAAGAATGAAGATCTGCAAGATATCGATAAGTCCATGACCGACGTCAGAACATATGAGAAAAGAATATAGCAAGGTCGCGTACCTAACAATTCCGCGATGCTCCATTACCCTCCCTGACGGCTCCCCGTTTGTGGAACGTCCTTTCCTTTTTCTCCTACCTTGTTTCATGCCCAGGGGAGGGACGTAGAGCCCAGATGTAGCGACAGCCTTGCCTCGCGACATTCAGAGTGGTTTCTTCCTGCCCTTGAATACTGAAAGAAGCTTTGCATCATGTGTTCGAAGGAACTAGAGGACCAGATGGACGTAGAGGACTAGGGCAATTGAGCGAAGACGAGGCGCATGAGAGGCAGAGATGGATGTCGGTTGAAATTAGCCGGTGCGTACTAGGGAATGATATCGGTCGAATTGTGGTCCACCACGTCTTCATTGTGGACGACCACCTGCAGTGGGAACGGCGAAGTGTGGGGATGTTTTTGCATGTTTGGATCCGAAGGTAACCTTAACCTTGGGCCACCCCTTGCATCAAAATCAAAGTGCTTAGATGTTCCCCAAGTCAAAGACTTGTTCGATGGGCTCCACCCAGGAAAAGGGCGTGCCTGCAGGTCTAGTTGAGATTAAAACCCCTAAAAAAATTATCCTCGATTCTCTAATTCTGGTGATTTTTGAGCCCGCCGTCCTTCGACATATCAGAGTCGCGACCCAAGCCCCCGATAAGGAGCGGCCGAACATATTCATACATATGGTGCTCTCACATCGTGTCGAGCCTTCTCCAAGTAAACGTTTAATCAATAGCAGCTCCACAAACACTGTCTAGCGCTTCATTTACTCTGAGCTGAGTTGACTCTCCATTAAAATCTCAGGAAGGCGACATCTGGGCCTTTTCGGGCTCGACGGGGAATCCTGGCTCAGAGATCGGCTCTCACCAGCCCCACGTACATATCTATTGACCTCAGGAACCAAGACCATCTGCCGAGCTATTATTTCCAAACCTGGTCTTTTGGGCCCCGACTCCGAGTTCATCGTAAGAGGTTCTGCGTCATCTTCGTACGTGAGCACGAATATGTGTGTCCTCGTGCTCCGTTGGTACTGGCTTCGCTTCACATCTCATACCGAATATCCACCGTGTAGACACTCTGTGCGAACGAGGGAGCCCTTCCCAAATTGAAAGGGCCTAGTTCTCAATCACCGTCTTGCCCGCAAGCTTTCTCTTCGGTCGTTCTTCGAAGCTGAATTATGCCGCAGTCTCATGGTCTCTCTCGTGCTAACCCATGCTCAATTTTTTGGAAATGGTATCGAATAGTTTTTCTAGCTGCTCTGATTACCCTTATTTTATTCTAGCTAGCCTACTAGAAAGGTATAAATAGGCCTATGCATAGTGGAGGTCGTTTTCGATAGGATCGAATTCGACGCTTCCATCCTCTTCTATCCCATTTCACTCTTCTTGCTCAATAATCTCAACAAAGACACCATGATCCAACTCCTTCCTAGTCTCGTCGCTCTCACAGCCCTAGCGCTGTCTCCCATCCTACAGGTAGCAGCGCACGGGTACGTGCAGGAGGTGACGGTTGGCTCCACCAAGTATACCGGGTACTTACCCGATGACGCGTATGTCCCAGCCCATTTTTCAAGCTTACTGGTCTACGAATCTTTCATTGTGATATTTCATTAGGTACGAATGCCCTCAGCCTAAGCGCATTATGCGTAAGATCCCTAATAACTGTCAGTGACGAACGCTATCTGCTCTCGGGCTAGCTCCTCATTTCGCGATGTTCATAGGGCTTGTCGAAGATATTGCTTCCATCGAGTACGTCCTTCAGTTCCTTCTCTTGGACTTCCATTTCTCCGTCCTCTATGTCTTCACCAAGATGACCCTCACTGAGTCCAGCCGTTTTCAGTATCCAATGCCACGGCCGCTCCGGTGGCGGCAGCGCCCCCGCCTCCCTCGTCGGAACCATCGCCTCAGGCGATACCGTCTCTTTCAACTGGACTCAATGGCCAAACGGGCATACGGGCCCGGTGCTGACGTATATGGCCAGGGTACCCGATGAGGAGGATGTCAGGGACTGGGCGCCTGAGAAAGAGTAAGTGTAATGTTCATTCCTCCCAACCTCAATTGACTCATTCATCCATGTAGAAAAGTGTGGTTCAAGATCGATCACGCAGGAAAGTACGAAGACGGGACGTGGGCATCCGATAGCCTTGCGTTGCCCAAGCTCAAACCGTGGACTGTGAGGATCCCGCCGAATTTGAAGGCGGGACAGTATTTGATTCGGCACGAGATGTATGTCGTCCTCCCTCTTTCTCTCGCTCTTCCTCCCATTACATCTACCTCTATCTCTGCATTCCTCTTTCCATCGAATGCCCTTCCCCTCTGCGTCCTTGCTCTTTCTTTGTTCTTTCCCGCCCCGATCCCAGTCCATTCAAATGCTGCCGAGTTCATTCTTCAACGTAATAGTCGTTCATACTGAGGATATCATAGACTGGCGTTACACGTCGCCACCAAATACCCAGGCGTCCAAGCCTACCCGAGCTGTATCCAGGTCAAAGTAACGGGCAACGGCACCGCTCTCCCCGAAGACAAAGACCTCGTTTCGTTCCCCGGAGCTTATACGGCTGAGACCCCCGGTACGTTCAAATCTACCTACCATTCACCGTTTATCGCGAGTTAGTAATTGCTGCTACCTCTGTCGTACGTAGGCATTGTGTATAACTTGTATATCATTGGAGAGCTCCCTGTAAGTCTATCTGCTCCTCTACTCTTGAGGAAGATGAGCTGACGTGGTTGTTGATGTAGCCGTACCCGATTCCTGGACCCGAAGTGTACGTCGCTTTCTCTCCCATCGCTCGGGCTCAATAACCAACCCCGTACTCGGCCACTTTACTTATTCGTTTTCGTTTTTGGTATATATAGCTGGACCGGTGGAAACTGAAAAAGGGACAGAGGTTGAAGAAGTACGGATTGTCTAGTAGCATGGGGCTTAGTACGCTGCGAAGTTTTAAACACATGTAAGATTCGTATGTAGAAATATGGATGAATGGACGAATGTTGCTTTATCACCGCCCAATGGCTTGAAAGATTCAGTCTTGTATCACTGCTGCTTGACGGTAGCAGATCTTACAGCAAGCGACGAAACCATAAATCCACCTTACTGAAATCATCGTAGTTGATCTCGTTAAGTAGTGGAGCTTGTACATTTGTTTGAGATCCCTCATACCGCCCAACCTGAGGTTCCTGAGCATGACTCATGTTTCCGAACGAGTCAATCTTGGTGCATTCAAGGAAAGATTGAAACTGGACCCTGCCGGGCGTTCTATGAAATTGAAAACCTCCCATACCAATGGCAATACTACCACTTCTGAATCGTGCTTTTGAAACAATGGACACCGGAGGGAATTACCAATCTGATACAGTGACCAGCTTGTTGCCAATACAACACCAACGCAGTTGATCATAACTTGCCCCAGGCTGTACTAGTTCTAGATAAAGACGCTTCGTACATCTTAAAAATGTAGTACGACCTTGCTAGGATGATCAGGAGATTGACATCACATCACATCTCATGTATCTATCTACAGCAGAGATCATCGAGGATCTCGAGGTTTATACTTGTCTTGGCGCTTCTCCTAGTTCTAAGTAATAGGCCGCGCGGCACTGCATTATGCATACTCTAGAAGGGACGGCACTGATTCTCGAGGCACCCGCAAGGGTGAGTCTGGGTTGAGATCTATGCAGTCGACCGGGTGCCTGTCTTCCTAGTGCTATGTCCAGTCCGCCCCCAATTGTTGCCTATTAAGTGTGCGTGTGTGAAGACATGCCTCACAGCCCCCAGTGATCGGCATTAACCCCTGATTGATCGCTGCGATCCAAGGGGTATAAACGGGTCTCCGCCACAACGTGATACGTTCGGTAGCAACGTATGTAGTGTTGAAACGATGATAGACAATGAAGGTGGTTCTATTGTAACCGCACGAAAACGTACTAGGAGCTATTTCAGTGTCAATCAATCACGGAGATCAGGAGACCTATCTAGAGGTCAGAAATGCCTACCCTTGGCCTGTTGGTCGCCAGACAGTGCGGACCCGTACCATTCATTGCCTTCTGCCCTCCTCCCCTTGGAATGCCCAGAGCTCATAAGACCGATTAATTGAAAACGGACAATCGACAAGCGCCTAGGCTCGTCTATCCATTTGGGGAAGCATTGGATTGAGCGACGATCAAACACACAGATTCGACTTTGTTTGATGAGCTATTCAAGTGCAAAATGCGCATCACCTCATTATCACCACAGCAGTATTGTTTCATCTATTCCCTGCCTCTTTCCGTCTGCTTTAAATAGTGTTTATTTTACGCTTGGAAACCTCCAAGCGCTAGCCCGAGAAAGCTCATCCTGCATACTGCTTCATTCCGTCTATTGGTAGTGCACTAAACGACTCCACATCCTTTAAAGCCCCACCTGCCATCATGTCGGATATTCAGCGTTGGTACAGATACTTTGTCGAAAAGCAGATTCTAGAGGTATGTTGCCGCACCATTCGAGCTCAGACCTTTCGACGGCAATATCCTGACTGACTCTCCACTTCAGAAAGTGTCTTGTGAGTGACATTCTGCACAGACTTTTTGGATGGGACGGCTCTCTGCTCACCCAAGTAATCCAAACAGTGTCCTTCGATACGGCCTATGTGAATTCATTTCTGGAACTAACTGGATCTAGCCGATGACTGTATTAAACTCAGTATCCTCTTCAGGTGTATCACTACTCCACCACCCTCGACGACGAAGTCAACAGAATCTGGCCGGAGAAATGGGGAACCGGGAAGATCTTGTTTTTGGTAACGAGGTATGCGATGCTTGGCTCGGTAGTGTTCGATTTTCTGCGTACGTGATCATGCTTTTTTCCAGATTTGGACCCATACTCACTGTGATATCCAGGTGATAGACCACTCTATGTAATGCTCCCGTTGAAGGTAAGCTCACCTGCCTCTATCGTAAAAGTAATTCTAGATCCTGATGACTGGACACAGATGTGCAAAGCTTCTCTACTTCTGATTAACCGTTCGTCCAATTTGAAGGTCTGGCTTTCCCCGCCGTATACTGACCAAACTCCAAGTGATGCCTTTCTTATCCATCATTGCGGCTGAAGGTGAGCCACCTAGTCTCTTCAAAGGAGGGTTTGATCGACTCTGAAGGACTCACTGTTAAGCGTCTCTCTGGCTTTGCATGTATGCTCTTCTCGGCGCCAAAAGAAGATATCTCGCCATCCTCATGGCCATCTTTGCGGTAAGCTCAGTGATGGGTTCAAACGCTAATCACTCATTCTCTGATATCAGACCTTCGCCATATCCTGTCTCGTGCTGATGCTGATCGAATTGACTTCGTGGAAAGGTGAATAGTGACCCTGTAGATTCATCTTAAGCTGAAGGTGAACCCACCCTGAATATAGCCGTTCGACCCATCGATTTTATGCAGACTCTAGGGTACACCTGTGCTTATAGTGCCTCAGAAGTAAAGGCTCAGGCGGCTGTTGCCGTTGTGTCTTATATCAAGCTCGCATGGGCAACTCGTGAGTGGAAATTCATCGCGTATACGTTCAATGATGGTGACCAGTAACTAACTCGAGCCACTCGTACACCCAGTGAGCGCACTAATTGGTCTTACAACGCTGCTTGTACGGTATCGGAGGTGAAAAAACAGCTTGATCAACACTATTCGGGAAGAAGGTGGGATATACTACTTGACAGTCATTGGTGTGTATCATTTTATATTCCCCAACCCTGAACTGTCCTTCAACTGCTCTACAACAATTAGCGATTCTTCTGGCAGAAGCAATCACCAGGACTCCTGTGGAGCGGGTTAGGCAGACCTACGGGATCATGACCATGTATGTGACATGGCGAAGCTACTTTCCATTCTTCCCTGATTTCAATCGGCATACAGGTTAAACCGGCTTGTGACCCCCATTTTATCCAACCGACTGCTCTTGCAAATGAGAACCGTTGGCGATCATTCGGTGCAGACAGTAATCTCCGGCATCTTGTTTAACTCCCCAGTGGCGTCATTGGAAGAGACTGAATGTGAGGGGATGAGCGAAACCTGGACTGGGGACAGGGCGGAGCCACCAGTGGGGCGCGATGATAGGGAAAAGCCAATTGTTTAGCCTTCGACTGTTCTTCTACTATTTCCTCAAAAACAAGCTTTTACCATCAATACGGCATAAGCGATGAAGCGAAGTTAAGATTAGGAATATCGAATGCGAGGCGCACACGGAGGGTTGTTGACAATTGGGCTAATGCTCAGGCCATTTGCCATTTATGTTTACCCCAATATGGCGGGACTTATTTTGATACGAGATAAACCCCAGTGAGAACCCCCTCTCGGCCCAGCACTGACCATTGAGGTTCAGCTCGGGATTTTTGCCAAACGAAAATCCCGAGCCTGACCGTGCTAAACCGCGCTGAGCTATCCAGATTGGACAGTATTTATCGTCCTATCCCTGGCTATTGAGGGCCCTCTCGGGCCTTTAACAAGACCAAGACAGGCCGATTTCATTACTGGTTCGAAATATATATAATTTCTCATTTTCTCGTCTCGGCCCTTCTCAGGTGGTCTCGGTGTGCGGTAGAATCGTCGATTAATGGCATTGTAATACCGGCACGGTGGTGTTGTACAAATCGCTCATGATACAGCTAAAAATACACTTCTCCTGGTCGTTCTCGTCCCCAATTCTTGACATACGAGGCAAAGCTGAAAAGGGTCAAGTCAGTTTCAATGAAAAGGCGGAATGTGACAGAACTCACCAAAGCACAAGTGAATCTATGGTACACATGTCGATAGATCATAAATTTTAAATAATGAGATAGACATGCATTAGTCTCACGTAGAGGCAGGAAGCTAGAAGGTTTCTGCAAGACGCCGACCACTACACATGCGGTATGTATCTAGACCAATCTACTGTCTGGTTAGCAGTCACAGGAGGATTGTAAAGTCCCCAGAATGCGACAACTACTAAGATAAAACGAGCAGGTACATACAGGAAGATAACAATCTTATTGACCAAAGCCAAAGCCTTATACGCATAAACATTGTCCTGGAATACTGAGAAACTGAGAACCGAAATGACCAGAATCAACCAGGGTGAAGCCGCGCAGTAGACAGAAGAGACTCTCCATAGATCACGCGCGACCGTCGTAGGGAACGGAAATGACCAGGCGATGCAATGTATGGCGCCGAACGCAGAAGCCTTGAGGCTGGTGATAGCAAACGATTTTAACATGCCCTTCAACGGTTGCTTGCCACCGATCGTCAAATCCCGTCCTTGAAAGGTGTAGTAGAGCGGGTTGACTTTTTTGACGTTGGAGCCGGAGAGTTTGGATGTCGTTCTCGCGAAATAGCGCACAGTGGTCCGCGCCAGGGTCCACGGTAAGGACATGATGTCCATAATCGTTCGGGCTATAGGCCATCCGACGTGAGTGACAGTTATCAATTAAAAAANCGAATAGTAAACGCCTCACCTCGCTCGCTCTCTTCCTCTTCTGGTAACCGTACTCTTGAGACCTGATTAAACAGATCCTCATCTTTGATTTCAATCTCCATGGGCACCCTTACATTCAAAGGCTTGTTCCACCAAAAGAAGTACATTATCCCGTTCAAGGCTGCATACGCCAGGGTAATGACTTCCAGATTCGTAATCGTCAGCCTCTGGATAGCCCGTGCGCAGCAGCTGATGATAAACCAAGTTGTCTGTATGACAACAAGCCCTTTGCTCAGCTCGTCTCCTTTGCTGCGATCAAGGAGATCCGCCTCGCGAAGGGACGAACGGTTAATGACATCGCCAAGCTTATGCTCTTCCACCTTCGACAATTCGATCGCTCGTAACTGTCCCTTATGCTTGATGACAACGCCACCCATTTGAATGAAATGACACTGAACGCGGCCCCATTCTTCGCCTTCACAGAAATGAAAGGTGAAGTGAGATCAAGAAGCAAACAAACCGCACCGTTTACGCACCGTGGAGCTTCCGAAGCAGTCGTACCCCCTCCCACTGACGATACGCAAACACGAGGACTAGCTCAGGAGCAAGAAGAGTCCACCCAAACAGAATGAACCTGTCGCGGAGGTTGTCCCACCTGCTTGTCCCTCGAGACACATTTGGGTGAACGGAGACCCAAGTGCACATAAAGGTAGTCGCCAAGCATGTCCAGATGATCTCTGGCGTGGATCGATAGTTGGTATCGACGCTAAGCGTGGGGTCTGGGTCTCGAGGTCCGAGACGCAAGAACTGATACGAAGTCAAGGGAGCGCCGGAGGAGGCTTGACTGCAGAAGGACGAGTACAAAAGCAGGATGAGGAGCAGCATGGGTAATCATTTCATGTATGGTGAGGAGGTGAACGTTAAATGGTGGGTCCACAACAGCCTTTTCATTTGAATCTTATGATCAAGATAGTTTACCTGGACTTTGGCTTGGCGCCATCTTGAAGACTAACACGGCTACGCCAGATGAGCGCCAACAAGATGTGTCAGCACCAAGGGGGTTCGAGCAGTCAGAATTACAAATAATGAACTCAGGGACGGCAGGCAGCTGCACTAGAGTTGTTCCATATTTACCAGGTGGTGAGTGGGGACGGCTGTGGTAGCATTAACCGTTCAATATTTGATCTTACCGTTACCCGGTCTTCGTGGCAAGACACCGACAGTTCGATGTCGATCTGACCCATTCGTTCAACGAATCGATGAAGCCTCCAGAGACGTCGATGGGGTGAGAGGCCAAAGTAAAGGGTTAGGTAAGAGCTCCCGGAGAGTCACATATTACTATAATCTGGGGGAAGTGAAGCGAAAGTGAAGGGTATGTCCGAAGATTGTAATCAAACTTTAACATCGTCTAGAGATCGAAAAAGGTGATTGTGAGTACCATTCGAAGGCCTTTTCTTCCCAGTCAATTACCTCTTGGCGCTGCCGAGGTGGATGGGCAAGTTAATTCTCACTGCGACCGATGCATCGTGAAAAAACTAATGAATATCAGTTATCCAAGCTTAGGTGAACAGATCCCCCTTTGCATGCGCATGAGAGTTACTGGAGGTTCTACGCAATTCCCCCACAAGTTCTCTAAGGTATCGATCTCAAGGGAGCGTTCAGAACTCGCGGATACTCAAAGGGAGCATGCTGCCGACTGACCTCCCTCCCGTCGAGCCCCCAGCTTGGTCCGGTGTGAAGTGGGATTAGACTTTTGTGCACATACAGGGGGTCAACACCGACATGCTCACTTGACGATAGAATGTGTGGCAGGAGGATGAATAGCTGCTGGACAGGATAGAAACCCGATCAGAATCATCGAATTGACGGACGTTTCGCCAAACGGGGGTGTTCGAGATTGAGTGAAACTCCCGTGGGCCTTCAGCAACGTGCTTGCGGATATTCGGAAATGTTTTTCCAATACAAGGAGTACCTACTGCGACAAGTCGGAGGCGAATCTCGAAATCACGTCACGAGCCTTGTGTGTTGTTCGGCTCCCTCTAAGCTCATGCCGTATAATGAGCCCGCGAGGTAATCTCCGTCCTTAAGCCCAATCAATCGTGCCAGACCTACCTGGAAGGTTAATGTGAAATGAACACGGAGTGTTCCATGGCACGACAGGCCGGGATGAGCATGTATCACCGTGACCTCCCGCTATCCCTCTGAGCGTCTTTCAGACATTCAGTATTCCACGAGATTCTGGGTGTTAGCACATCAAATGTATGAACTGAGCATTGGGCATGAGGACGACTTGTAAGGTAGTCCTGGATCATTGTAATGGCTCTGCTTCCGAAGCAGCTGCATCCGCGAAGCTGGTGAGTCCTCATCAGAGCAAAGGTAGAAATATGAAAAAGGCGTTTCAGGTCCGAACAATTGTGGTGAACAGAGCTGGGATAACAAATTAAACGTGGGCCGCCAAACAGCTGGAAGAATCAATAGATTATTACTGAACTCGGGGACATCGAGCCGGGGTTGATTAAGATCAAGCGAAACTCACCTCAACCTTGCGGGATCATAAAAAACCTGAAGATCGTGCTGCACACTGATTAATTCTAGTCGGCGAGGATGATCATACACGGGAAAATTCCACCAAACATTAAGCCCAAGGTCAACCTAAGCTCACCTTCACACAGAGGAATAGTATTCTAACCCATGAGCCTTGACGGTGGGAGGAATAAAAATAACAGGAACATCGACAGGGCAGGGCACGAGACGTACCAAGCGGAATGCCGTCGTTGTAAAGGCTCAAACACGACCATTCGATCGAATTCGTCGTGAGCCGAAATAATCCGACTTTGCAAGGTCAGGAGAGGATGCCATAACATTCGATCAGGGCTGCGAACGCCATGACGGCCTATCAGGCTGTCCAGCCGATCTGTACCTGTCCTCGGTTCCGAGTTCCCCTATCTTTCTGTTTGGCTATCCCGGCAGATCTACCTGTCTCTCGATCCCTGTGTCAAGTGGCAGGCATCAAAACGAAAAGGCATTCGTGCAAGGCTTGAGGCAGAAATGGAAGAATCCATGAATTATATCACAGACATGTTGACGAAACACAAGAACCGCGCACGGTGGACAGAATGGCTTGGTCGATCTCGATCGATGATCATGGGTGGATGGTTTCCTACACGTTGGCACACGAAAACGGGAGAGAAGTGAGGGGAAAACGTGCTATGATTCCCCTTCGGGCGGCTGTCGAATTCCAGGAAAACAATAGTGAGTTTGATAAGGGTATAAGGACGGAGAGGAACGCGTACGGATCAAGGCCTCAGGGCCAGGATACTCAGATGTGAGAACTGTCCAGATCTTTCCACCTGTCGGACTTGAAAAGCGCTCATGTGAAATGCCGCTGAACCAGTGTTAAAGCTTATCAAGGAGAAAGAGATCCCGAGGGAGATTAACGAACCATGCAGTTACAAGCACCTTCTAAAACTCCGCTAGCGGACAGGCTACGAAACACAACGAGTCTCATGAATCATCGTCACTAAGGCTCAAAATTGAAGTGTCGCCAGAATGAATCTATTCAGGGTGGGAACGGTTTCACGGGAAGGACGAACTGCCGAATGGCGCACCTGTAACCTTCGGTCTATCACTGGAGAAGAACAGCAAGAGAATGCCCAGTGGCTGCGAGCCAAAGCGAACGAAACTGACTTGGGACATATCAAATGAGTTGCACTTCGTGGCTGAACTTCCGAGTCCGCAATCAAGTCAATGGTGCTCCTTCTCTGGGACGAGGCCACGTGAAACAAAGAGGCAACCAGATTCCCGGGTAGAAGAAATGAAGAATGTAACACGAGTAGCACGGAGAGAACGGTAAAACGCACCCAACAGACCCCTAATAACATCCTCTCAAGCACTCAAACACGGGTCGTACGCCTTGAAACATTCAATTGGCTCGCTTCTGGCGATGTTCCACTATACGAGCCTCATCCAGCCTCTGGGACAAGGGAGAAAAGCCATGAGAAGGGACCGTGATGCCATGGCACACATGTATGGCCATTACTCACCGAATTCGTTGAGCTCCAAGTGCGTCGTCAACCTGAAACGGAAGGTAGATAGTCTGCCAATCCAAGCGTAGTCTCAGGAATGAAGTTTGAATGCCGCATGTCAACGAAACTACCTACTGCCTTCAAGAGGCAATGGCAGCGGACGAGACTAGAATCTCGTTTAAAAAACCGAAAATCGAGGGGGGCCAGGGATTAAAAATGGATTGATCAGTAGGGATCAGTATCCAAGCCATCTACCCGGGTAAATGAACGACCACTCGCTCAAACACGGATACGTAGAGAAAGAAAAAGGATGTTCCCATTGGTGGGGAGATGAGGATGTCGAGAGAGTCGGGTGCTTCAGAACACGGGGTTTGCAAACCAGAGCTTGGCCAATGGTAGCGGACGATTCGATCAAGCAAACGGGATCGGATTCAAGCCACCATATTTGTGGCGAATATGTATTCAAGTAAGTGAAGGGAGGGTAAAGCTCTGTACGTGCCGAGCATTTGATATGGTTGGATGGCCAAGAGGAAAAAATAAGAACGAGAACTATGAGAGTCTGAGAGATAGAAAGTTGAGTTGAAATTGGTGTGCTAAGGAGCGATACCACGTACCACGCCTGCAGGCCTCACTATCCTGCCATACTCTCCACCTTATCCCATTNCTTTCGGTCTTATCCCTCGACCCTGCCTCTTCCTTCTTCGAGGAACCAACACACCGGTCATCAACCTCAGAAAGTCCGCTTGTACTTCCGCACCCAGCTGCGCCAAGCCCTTGACAGTCTCAACCTCTCGTTGGGATACCAACACCGGGGTCTACAGGTGATGGTGGTATCCAAAGGACCTCCGACTTCCAGGGCCGAGGATTTGACGATCGAGAAGGGCCGACGGGCCACCAACCCGCTTTCGCCCACAGCCATTGGCTCCGTCCATCCAAAGTTTCTAATACTCGATGCCCAGAGCTTCTTGAGATAGTCGAAGACGGAATTGCGGAGCAAGAGGGGAAGGAGGGGGGAGAGCGAGGCACGAGGATAAGAAGACGGCTGCTTGAGGACGGGATGATCCCTCAGAGAGGGAGGGCAGTGGCCAGTGGACGCCGGGTCGAGAGCGAGTGGACGCCAGCTGGCGAGTCATAGCAGCGTTTTATAGCCTTCTGGGATGAGCAGATGGTACGTACGTCCTGACCAATCTCTCTTAGATCCTTGGTCGCATAGAATCCAACAGACGACTCGGAGCCCAGGTCTCGTCGTTTAGATATGCAGCGTTTTTCTTCTTCATCAGCACCATTCTTGCTCTAGTGGGCAAGTCGCTTCTTTAGTTGCCGATCCGATCATCCTGTTCGTCGGTGTCTTCCGAAGGCCTTTCGTATATGCGGTGACGTAAAGGTGGAGAGCCCGAAGCAAAAGGTTGGTTCCCGAAGGCCTGGGAACCTCATACCATAATTAATCTTGCCGCGCTCTGCCTCAATATTCAGTAAGGGACCTGCGTGGGGTAAGAGCAAGCAGACGTACCTATCACCATTTGTCCTAAACACGACCTTTCAAACCACGCGCTCTGAGTTGCAATCCAAGGGAGAGGAAGGATGTTTGATCTTGGCCCAAAGGTGACAGCAGGAGTCGAACGTTGAAGATCTAGATGAAAGTGATGGTCGCCTCTGGACTGGAAGTGCGAATATAGAGATTGGAGAAAGGATCGTTGATGCTCAAAAAGCGCAACTAAGAGTCCTTCTATATCGAAGCTCAACTCATTGCAACGCTTCAGCGCCAAATAAACATGGCAGAGCGGACGAATGCGCTCAGTCAAGTATCTAAGAGCCTTCTGCAGAACAAGAACAGGCGCACCTGACACGCTGTTCGCCAGCAGTTGGAGCACATAGTAACCCACAGGGGTGGCTGTTTCCTCTCGTTCAGGTGTCAAACTTCATATCGGTAAGGGTATATGGGTAGATAGGAAGGTGAATGAGTACGGCGACAGTAACCCCTCAATGGCAACAATAGTGCTAATGAGCTACGGGCCTCAACGAAGAATAGGTGCACTTTCGGGAATGGGAAAGAGGTATCTAAGGGGCAGATGGAGCTGGATCATATCTCAGGCTTTTCGTCAAAGGGTAAGGGGTCTTGTAGCTCCCGATAAATAGATATACAGTACCAATCCTATGATGATTACAAGTATGTATGGTGAATGAAAGAGCCCATATGAAATAACTCGAAGTGAAAGAAAGATGACCAAGTAAACCAGCGAAGAAATAGAATGCGTCATAAAAGATAATGATAACGGCCTAGAAGTTGAAGAGTAGAATTGAACGCCTAAATACTTTTTCATATCAAGATTCCTTCAGCATTCCAGATCCGAATCGTGTAGTCGTCAGAAGCGGAGGCTATGCGTTTACCGTCAGGAGATATTGAAACTGAATTGACCTCGTCCATATGCTGTTGCAGTGGATCTCCCACCTGCGCCCCCGTCCCCAAATCCCAAATCCGAATTGTGCTGTCCCGCGAGCCGGACACGATACGGTTGCCGTCAGGCGAGAGTGCGACAGAGACCACCTTATCTGCATGCCCTTCTAGTGGCTCTCCTACCGGCGTCCCCGTCTCCAAATCCCAAATCCGGATCGTGCGGTCGTTAGAGCCAGAGACGAGACGCTTGCCATCGGGAGAGATTACGAGAGACATCACCGAACGGGCGTGCCCTTGTAGCGGCTCTCCCACCTGTTCCCCCGTCTTCAAATCCCAGATCCGGATTATCTTGTCTTTAGACCCAGAGACGATGTATTTGCCGTCGGGAGAGATCGCGGCAGAGCGCACCCAATGATTATGCCCGTGTAGCGGTTCTCCCACCCGCGCCCCCGTCTCTACATCCCAGATCCAAATCGTCTTGTCGGCAGAGCCGGAGACGATGCGTCTTCCGTCAGGTGAGACAGCAAGACAACCAACTGGACCTGTGTGTCCCTTTAGAGGCTCTCCCAACTGATTACCCGTCTCTGCATCCCGTATTCGAACTGTGCCGTCTGCCTCGCCGCAAACGATGCGCTTGCCATCAGGAAAAATGGCAACAGATAGCGCGAGCCCCAGAATTCCTATCTGTGCCCCTGTTCTGGAATCCCAAAGCCGGATAGTTGCGTCGAAGGAGGTGGAGACAATGCGTTTGGAGTCGGGTGAAAAAGCCACAGACATAACATAGCCTGTGTGTCGCATGAGAACAAGCGGGCTGCTACCGTCCGCGAATCGCCTCAGAAAGGCCCCCGCTACCTCCTTGTAGTCATCGCTGGCACTTGTCTGGAGATCTGAAAACAAATGGTGGATTCGAAGTCACGGAACAAGCTGGAGTTTTGGCGATCCTTCCTGTAATAGGTCTGTCGTGCGACGCAGGAGTTTTGGCACACCTCATAAGTATGGAACGCAAGGCGCCTTCGAGTCTCAAACGTATCATCATGAGAATAGATTCCGTCCAAATCGTCCTACAATACATTCACTACAAATGAATGAACAATATGTCACTCATAGGAGCACCTGGGATACCCAGGTAAGATCGCGAAGGTATATCCACGAGACATGAGACGCAATGGCAGCGTTGGTCCAAAGCAATGTGCGACAACCACCAGCTACTAGGAGCACGCATCGCTGAGCTGTTCGATTTACCTTCAAGGATCGAACGGGGTACTTAATGCGCTAGCGACAGTGACGTGAAATGCACGCGAAGCTTGGGCGATGGTATGGGTTAGTCAATAAGAGCCTGATGGTGGAAGCGCGAATCAAAAGTAAGAAAATCAAGATGCACGTACGAAACGAGAAAAGGGGTAGCGAGCCATTAGATCGGGACAATGAGCTAGGAATGGACCCGACTTGAGAAAAATGAAGAGGCTGGCTAAACACAATATTCAGATTGAGTGAGTAGAAGTTAATCAAGAACCTAACCAAAAGGCACGCACCACACGGATGACCATTGTGATGAACACCCGAATACGATGTATCTACTCGTCCATAACTCCACAGGGGGAGCGAGGGGACACGGAATTCATCGAGTAGCGGTCCAGTCTCATGACCTGTAGTATGATGTACCCAGTCAGAGCGATCGAAATTGGGGGGTTGAGAGAATGAAAAATACAAAATGTCAAATCGAGCAGTTGGATGTGCTATTTAGGGCCGATTGTCAAAGTAATAGAACGGGGAGAATGAGATAAAAAAGAATAAGAACAAAATCAAATGAACCCGAGTTGTTTAGCCTTTTAATCGGTTGTTCTCGTATTTAGGGAATGACAAGTTTTGAAGTTCAGGGCCATGGTATACCCCGAGGGTGCAAGGGCCTGGGGGTGTCAGGATTTGATTGTTTGAGAGTGTGAGGATTTATTATGGTCAACCTCCTTGTCTAACAGAGCGTCAGAGGTATGGTCTCTGTGATGAATTGCCCTTCCTCGATCGAAACGGGAAAGTAGGATAACTCCGACTCGGGTACGCGATAACGGACTGACAGACTTTGGCACTTTGGCAACTTAATTTTTTATGGCGTAGCCGGTCGACGTGATAGCAGACTGCAGTTTGATAGACATGTTCATTAACAACGGAGTCAATGCAGGTGAAACGTCCTGTACGGCTCGCCTTCTCCTCAACTTCTCAATTCGGCTCAAACATCGTCGGCGCATCAAGCTACCCTCGCCAGAGTAGATCTCGAGACTCCGTACGACGTGAACGGAAAGCATCGTGTTTAACCAAGCGGGATGTCGACACATGACATTACCCTCACATCAGAGGGGGACGTGATGGGTGTAAGTGAGAATACTCTCCTTCTGGCACAATCTTGACCATGTTTAGGCAGTCCTGACTCATTCGTACGGACACAAGATAGCTTCAATGTACAAAAATGACATTAATTACAGCAGATGGTGAACAAATCCATACTGCAGAGGCGGCGGAACCATTCTAGGTCCCATCGAGTCATGAAGAGCCGAGACGGTGTCCAATTAAACTTCCTTGGTAAGGCGACATTAAGGGGTTGGGGACCCTATCTCAAACGCAAAAGCACCCACAACGGACTCGGCAGTGGTTGAAAATGTGTTCTGTTCACCAGCAGTTGGAATGACATTCAGTCACTCCACCGTGCTAACGTTTGGCACGGCCTCCCCGCAATGATCATTGTGGGGAAAAGGTGAAGCTTTGAAGTCAGGATGGTGATAAGTGAAGCGCGAACGAAGCGAAGAGCAACCACCGTTCCGAAGGGAAGGGTAGCGACGCAACGGCTATAGAATCCCCAGGCCTGGGGGCATGAGCGGAGCTCGCTAACTTCAAGCGACAAACTGATCGAGTTCAATGACGCTCCCGAATCTCGACTCAGCAGAACGAAGATGACAAATTTTAAAGACAGCAGCGGTCGCTACACATGTGGTACATATTTCGACCAATTGACTGTCTGGTTAGCAGTCAAGGGGGGATGATAAAGTCCCCAAAACGCTACCACACCTAAGATAATCCGAGCGGGGATATACAACAGAATCAGAATTTTGTTGATCGAAGCCAAAGTTTTATACGAGTAAGTCGACGTGTCTTCAATTACCGAGAAACTGAGGAACGCTATGAAAAGTATTAACCAGGGCGAAGCTGCGGAGTAAATGGACGAAGCTCTCCATAGTTCCGCTGCGACTGCCGTAGGGAATGGGAACGACCAAGCAACTAGGTGGATAGCACCGAACACCGAGGCCATGCAGCTTGTTATGGCAAACGATGTAAGCATACCCCTCAACGGGTGTTCGCCACTGATCGTCGGGTCCAATCCTTGAAAGGTATAGTACAGTGGGTTAACATTCTTTCGGTTGGAACCGGAAAGTTTGGATGTCGTTCGCGCGAAATATCGCATAGTAGCCCGTGCCAGTGTCCACGGTAAGGAAATGATATCCATTATCGTTTGAGCTGTATTTGATTCGACTCAAGTCAGTGGCCTTTCTTTCGATAAGTCAGGGGAAGGCTGAAACACACCTCGCTCACCCTCTAGCCCCTTCTCGGATTTCTCCTCTCTTGAAACCCGATCGAATGTATTCTTGTCCTTGACTTCGACTTCCACAGGCAACCTGACGTTCAACGGCTTATCCCACCAGAAGAAGTACATCATCCCGTTCAAGGCAGCGTAAGCCAGGGTAATGACTTCCAGATTCGTGATCGTCAGCTTCTGGATAGCCCGTGCGCAGCAGCAGATGATGAACCAAGTCGTCTGTATGACAACAAGCCCTTTGCTCAGTTCATCACCTTTGCTGCGATCGAGAATCTCTGCTTCCACAACGCGAGAACGGTCGATAACCTCGTCAAGCTTCTTCTCCTCTACCTTCGACAATTCGATCGGCCGAACTTGTCCTTCATGGGATATGACAACGCCGCCCATTTGGATGAAATGGCATTGGACACGCCCCCACTCTTCGCCTGCAAACATGAAATGTTATTTGTGATTGACAATCAATAACGGACCGTACGCACCGTGAAGCTTCCGTAGCAGTCTTACCCCTTCCCACTGACGATACGCAAACACGAGGACTAGCTCCGGAGCAAGGAGGGTCCAGCCGAACAGAATGAGCCTGTCGCGCATGTTATCCCACCATCTCGATCCTTGGGACACGTTTGGGTGGACAGAAACCCAAGTGCACATAAAGGTAGTCGCTAAGCATGTCCAGATGATCTCTGCAGTAGATCGATAATTGGTATCAACGCTGACCGTGGTGTCTGGTTCCCGAGGTGCGAGATGCAAGAGCTGATACGAAGCCAACGGAGCGCCGGAGGAGGCTTCACTGCAGAAGGACGAGTATAGGAGGATGAGGAGCAGCATGGGCAATCATTCCATGTACGGTAGGAAGGTGAACGTTAAATGGTGTGCGTGTGTGAAGGGCGTGGCCATAACCGTTATGGTGAATCCCTGCTTTGGCTGATGGAAGGTGCATAGTCCTGTCACAGGTGATTGATAGCTTTCATGGAAGTGCCCTGGAGTATGAATCATGAGTTTGCCCACAGCCCCTTCGACAAACACCACAAGACAACCGTCGCCAATCTCCCACGGAGTCCGCGGTGCTGCCTTGAGGCAGACCAAGATTTAACATTTAGCGCTTGCGACAAGCTTGCGTTGACGTTCTACAATCTCCCTTTCCTTGCCATCCCCACTCATCCAAAAGAACGTGCTCACCAGAGTGCGGATCGAAGCCTCAGCTCTGCAGGCCCGCAGAGGCTGAGCTGCAACCAGGCACCGCACACCATTGAGGCTCAACGATATTTACGAAGGCATGTATCTCTCATCTTACAGACCTTCAACATGTTGTTTGGCCTGAGGTTCTCATCTCAATCTGTCATATCTGCCGCTCCCACGCAATATTTGGTTTGTACCTACCTATTCCGACTCTGACTTGGTTGGAAACCTCGAGAAATTCAACGTGGTGACATCGCTCCGCCCTGTTCGTTGGTCGGGACTATAGGTTGTGGATGGGCAATCGATATCGCTTGCTCGCGATGGACGACACTCTGAATGCCTAGTTCTGCGCAAAGAAAGAGGTTGGTTGGCGATGAACGTGAGGTGGGTTGTCGGTAGTTCGAATTAGTATCCTCCCTATCCCAAGTTCTCAATCCTGATGCCTTTCGTGGTTCGTTGAAGAATGGCTCTCAAATCAACGGCTTCCCTGAATCGTCCCAACCTCCCGACTCGCTGCCTAGGTCGCGACGCGATATATCCTTCAGAAGTGGTCTCAGCGTGCCGCCTGGTAAGCCACATGAGAACGGCATTGACCATAGTCTTTACTAATTCCCGAATGTCTCCCAGGACATCTCTCGGTCTCTCCCTCAGCGATCGTGGTCCATTTGGTCCAAAGGAATACGTGTTGCCTCAAGCTAGGCTGGAGCTGAAGTATGTCATCGTTTCATTCTCCTGCCCTCTGATTTCATCATCCTCGCTTCCTCACCCCCTTCCCAATCCGCTCTGGTATATGCTTGATACGAGAGATGTGCCGAGAAGATGGTTAGGCTAATATTGACATGAAAAAATGGCGGTTCGGCCATCCCTAGTTCAGTTATGCCATACCCAACGTCAGTGAGCGATTAGCGAAGTCGGACGCTGGGTGGGAGGTTGGATGACAAAGGATTGGCGACGCTCATGAGAGCGTGGAGTGGGCACTCCCGATGTACGTACATATTCCATCCGTATCAAGGAATCATGAGCGTATACCTTGAAATGGAAGTCAGCAAACCAGCCAAAAGGTCACCAGCCGACGGATAAAAGATTAGGGAATTTCGAGGGAGGCAAGGCAGCAATGTACGCGAGCCGTCACTTCATGATCCAAGAGATGAACGAGGATGCTCGTTAGCCTGGACCACATCCCATGTCTTCTTTCAGAGTGAAGGAGTTGGTATATCGATTTAGAATAGCTAGATAACTGTACCAGTGCTATGATTACAACTATGGGCGGTGAAGGAAAGAGTATTCATAGAAGAGCGGTCTCGAGGCGAGAAGGAAGATGAAAAACATGAAAAATTGATAATGACGTCGAAGATGGGCAGCAGTATTGTATTAACCAAATAACGACTTTCTCAAACCAAGATACCTTCTGCGTTCCAGATTCGAATAGTTCTGTCGGCAGAGCCAGAGACGATCCGTTTCCTGTCCGGCGAGATTGCAACAAACCAGACCCGGCCTGTGTGGCCTCGTAGCGGCTCTACGACTTGTGCTCCTGTCTCCAAAGCCCAGATCCGAATCGTACGGTCGGAGGAGCTGGAGATAAAGTATTTTCCATCAGGCGAGATTGCAATAGAATGCAACCAATCTGTGTGCCCTTGGAGCGGTTCTCCTATCGGCGCGCCCGTCTCCAGGTCCCAAATCTGAATCGTTTGGTCGCGGGAGCCGGAGACAACGTGCCTGCCGTCAGGTGAGATTGAGACAATTGGCACTGAAGCTGTGTGCCGCTGTAACGGCTCTCCCTCCTGAGTCCTCGTCTCCGCGTCCCAGATCCTGACTGTCTGGTCGTCAGATCCCGAGACAATCCACCTGCCATCCGGCGAGATGGCAACGGACTGCACACAGTCTGTGTGCCCTCGTAGCGGCTCTCCTACCTTCGCCCCCGTCTCTGCATCCCATATCATAATCGTCTTGTCGGTAGAGCCAGAAACAATGAACTTGCCATCGAGCGACATTGCGACGGTCGCCACCGGGCCCCCGTGTCCTCTTAGCGGCTCTCCCACATGCGTCGGCTTCTCTGGATCCCAGATGCGAATTGTGCCGTCGTCAGATCCAGAGACGATGCGTTTGCCGTCAGGAGAAATTACGACCAAATTGATATCTCCAGTGTGTCCTTCCAGCGGCTCTCCCACTTGCGCTCCCGTCTCCATATCCCAAATCCTGATCGTAGTATCGGAAGAGCCGGAGACGACACGCTTGCCATCCGGAAAGATCGCGACTGTCCGCGCATCCCATTTGTGCCCCTGAAGCTCAAGCAGGCAGTGTACCTCTACAATGGACGAAAACATTTAGGGTAGTATTTAGTGGGACAATCTGATTCACTTACCGCCAGTGAAATGGTCCAGAAACTTCTCCGCGATATGCCGATGGTCATCTAAGTTACTGCTTAAAATATCGCCCAAACAATCCCGAATTTCACGCCATTTTTGAAGCCAGAGATTTTCCGAGTGTCCTTCCAAAATCTCCATCGCGGCGCAAAGCAGCCGATGCTTAGCTCCCAGCTTGATTGGATCCTCCTTCCATAATCGAATGCACGATATGATTTCATTGTACGCAACCTGTGCGCCTTCTGTTGAGCCTATCCAGCATTTCCAAGTCCCAGAGAGAAGTCGTGAATGAAGATCGTCAGACCAGCCCTTTCTTAGGAAAGTACGGGGTACTCACAGAAAGAAATGCGGCGCAGAAACCTTTCTATTACCTGCCAGTGGTCACCCGAGCCACTACACAAGCCCTCGCTGAATGGATTGCGATGCTTCCGCCATTTTCGATGCTTGAGATTTTTCAAATGACATTCCAAGATTTCAATCATGGTGGACAGAAGTCGACGCTTGGCCTCCAAGGCAGGTGAATTTTGGTTCCATAGTCGAATGACCTCGATGCTCTCATCGTACACAGCCTGTGGGCCGTCCTGCGGGTCTGCACAAGTTTAGCCAGCCGAAGAACAAGATCGTGCCGGATGGAACTTACATTTCGTTACGATCTCGTTCAGCGCACCCTCAACTGCCCTTCCATTCGTAAGTCTTTTCAGAACCGTTCTCGCATACTCATAAATATCAATCTCCAGCCACCCGCTAGAGTTTGAAAGCCCGTCTTTGCGCAGCCCATCCCAGAATGGCTCAGGCTCATTCACAGGTATGAGGCGCCCATCAATGTCCCTTCCGGCAGGGGGTCGCGCCTTAGGGTAGTAGGGAAGGGGAGTCTCAGCAAGGACGAGGGAGCTATGGATTTTCTGTCCCCAGTGGATAGTTCTACGATGTCCGCGGTGAGGGCTAACAGAGAACTTATAAGCAAAAGGGCCTTTTGGGGGAGAGGCATGTGCTCACCTTCGGGTAATCATCTTTCCGGCTGGGTCCCGATGAAAAGTCAGTCGGCGGTGCGGCCAGTACTCGAGCAAATGCCATATCCCCGTCAGCGATTCTTGGAACTCAATCTGTTGGTCTGACGTGAGTTCTCGTTCGAACTCCGCTGTCCGAAGGCCGAGAGCCACCGCCTCCAGTACCATCCACCTCAACGGTGGTCTACTTCGATCCATTCCAAGATTTTGTACGTTTCCACCTCCTCTAAGAAAGGTTGTCGGCATTTAACCCATGCAACGAGACACAAGAATAGGCTCACATATCAGAGTGTGTCCCTGCAAACCAGACCTCCAGGATGTGTGTATAGATATCGCCGCTGGTCTTTTGAAGCCCAGGACGAGGAGGGGTATGGTTCCAGTCGGTAGGTTGTGACGGAGGCATAGTTGAACCTCCCCACGCATACTCCGGCAGGAATTTCACCCTGCGTTCGTCGAGCGCTAGGGCATGACGGAAGTGGCAGACGTGTTTCATTCCGTCGGTAGTGCCGGGTAGCATCTTCTTTCCTCTTGCAACTCCAATGGACGAAACCGTGTCCCTGATAACCTCGTTAAGTGATTCTGTTGAAGGTCGTCGCAGAATCACGTACCATGCCCCCACGAAGTGAACATTAACATTCTTACGGGAGAAAGCTCGCTTGAACCGTTCCGCCTTGGATACGCATTCTTCTAGTGATTCCCCTGACGCAGGCTGGGCTACCGATTCCCCCTTCCGTGGCACCCATCGTAATAGCGAAAAAATTAGTGCGGCCATTATGGAAAGCAAAAACTGGATCCATCCTGTTGGGGTCGCATGTTCTAGGGGTGACTGACTGTTAGATGAACCAACTGGGGCGGCTTTGTCATGGTCCTCATCGGACTCGGCGTAGAGCTGATATGCGCTGGGATGAGGAATAGCATGTCAGACATTGTACGGATCATCGGCTGCATATACTAACAATGGGATCTGCATCTCGTTTCCTTTGTGAATCAGGCCAACCTACTGTGCTTGAGCACTGAGCGAGAGAGTGTAAAGGCAGAACGAACCCTATCGATCATTCCCGACAATGTTCGGACTTGGAATGCGCCACGAGAGAAACCTGTCGTTCCTAGAATGAGAAATGCTATTGAAAGATCGTCGGAGGAAGGATCTCACCAAATAAAAAGATACAATCCCCGTCCTCGTAATTATCCGACAACCATCGATAAGCTCCCAGAACCGTTCGTTCAAATTCCCTACATCCAATCCAGTAGTTGAGGATATATCCATCATATTCTAGACCAATTTGAGCGCACCATGCAATCGCCATATCGATCAAATGGCAGAGGACCTGCTGCCAGTAAGTAATCGACCTCCACCGTGGCTTGGCATACGTCCCAATCCCGCTGTTGTACCATGTGCGTTGATTGTCGCCGGTCTCTTTCAAAATGAGATTGTATAGCTCGATAACGTTGGTGTTCTGTCCAGAGACGAGTCAGAAAATTACTGATGTATCCTTTCTGTTTCTTACCTTGTCCCCGAACTGGTTTGCTGTGCCGTCGATGCAGACAATGAGATTTCGGCCACCCCTCTTGTGGCCACAGGGCATCGTCTTAAGCTTAGGCTTTGGTGGCGAGTGCTTACGACAACAATTACATTCGCTCTCTTCTGAACCATTCTCTGGAAAAGGCGTCAGTAAGCAAGATATAATTCGGACGATAATGGTGACTTGGGACGCACTGGTGAGATCCTCCGGTGGGACATCAGGGCGATCTTCGCTCTCGGTCGCCTCGTGCTCTGGGGGAAGATTCGTCAGTAACTTTGTCGCAGAGCCTGCTTGTGGTAGAACTTACCAAGGAGCTCGTCAAGGACACGCCTCTTTTTTCTCGGAATAATTTTGAGTCCCATGACCCCAGGGGGCGGCAAGCTGTTGACAAAGGAGAGAAAAGTCTGCGCTATATATCAGTGATGCTCTGTTCTGCCGCGAATGAGACGGACTCGAGTTCTGCTTCCTATTATTTACCTTAACCTAAAAATGAAGTAGGTATACGAAGGTAAGGGTTATAATTTTTTATTATGAATATAATAATAAGAAAGCCATCATTAATGCGAATAATCCTGTAGCTTCTGCTAAAGCAAATCCTAAGATTGCATAAGTAAATAATTGTCCTCTTAATTGAGGATTTCTAGCTGTAGCTAAGATTAATGATCCGAAAACTGTTCCGATTCCGGCTCCGGCTCCAATTAAACCTGAACAAGCTAAACCTGCTCCAATGTATTTTGCTGCTGCTAACATAATAAAGTAAATTTATTTTAAATAATAGTGTCTAACATATTAAAATTACATTCCTTCCTTACTCCGCTTTACTAATTAAAACTAAAGGGTAGTAAAAAAAAGGAAGTCAATTAATTAATACTCTTTTACTCTTAGACTTGCTTTACTACCCTACTCTCTTTCCTTTACTCTCTAGGTTTAATAAAAAAAAAGTGAAGAATATAAAGTATTAAGGCATAAGTCTGGATAAAAACAAAGAGCCCTTGTAAAGAGGGAACAAAAAAATAAAAGAGGAAAAAAAATTTTAAGACTATTAAGATTAAATAAGACATAATTAAATTAATATTTTTTCTAACTCACTATTGCTTTACCTTAGATAAGTAGCCTTACCTCCGGATCCTCCGGTTATAGGTTGATAGTGATAATATAAAAATACTGCCTAATTTATACCATTTTTCTATTTTATCTTTCCTTGGCTTAGGCTATATTTAAAAAAAGAAGAGAAACCAAGGATATAAAAAGGACTACCTCTGGATCCTCCGGTTACAGGTAGAAAATTTGTGAAAATAAATTAATTTATTTTTCTAAACGAAAAATAACAGGCTATATAATTAATTTAAAAATAATATTTTCCTTTTCCCTCTTCCCCTTATCTCCGCTTTCTCCAAGAGGAGGGAGGTAATGGGGACAATAAGGACCCCAGCCCTGCCTCTCTCTCCTTATTAAAGGAGATAGGGGTAGCAAGAAAGGACCCCTTGAATAGGGGTCCATACTCATTCTTTGGATAGGATAAGGGGATCCTTTTATCTTTGCCTACTTTACCTCCCCTCCTCTTTCCTCCATGCCTTTATTTTTATAAGAGGCGCTTGCGAAGCTAGATTAAGGGTAGAAAGAAACAAAAGGTAAAGATAGAGGTAAGGAAATAAAAACAAAACAAAAAAAAAATAATTTACTTTGAGTTGGTTAAATTCTACGAATGCTAAAGAAATAGGTACTTTATATTTAATATTTTC
>JANBPK010000904.1:0-34484 GCA_027579435.1 Candolleomyces eurysporus | reverse complement strand
CACTCTGCCCATGTGGGTGAGCCACCCTGCTCATGTGGGCGAGCCACCCTCCTTATGTAGGTGAGTCACTCTGGCCATGTGGGTGAGCCACCCTGGCTATGTGGGCGAGCCACCCTGCTCATGTGGGTGTGCCACCAAGCACTATGCACAAGTGGAGTGATTTTTTGGCCTGATTTTGAGCTTGCTTTGTATGGATTATCTGTGGGCACAGAGATAAGATTTGTAGCAGGTATGGGTCCAGGTTGGCCCAAAGCTAGCTGCTGGTTATTCATATTAATAAATTGATGGCATATATGCATTGGAACTGCTGTGTGCTGGTGCTGGTCCATATCCCCAAGTAACACTAGAAGCTGGCTTTGCTGCAGCACCCACCACTTGGGCTGCCAACATTCAGCAACATCACTACAACTAGAGCACAGTCTTCCAATATTGAGCTACAATGATTAATCATCCAGTAAGACTTGTACTCAGCCTTTGCTGAATTGGGTTGAAACAGTATTGGATAACTCATTGCAAAATTTGAGCACATCTATGGTGTCAAATACTACCCTGTTTTTGTTTCAAATGGAGATTGACAGGTGCTGATTTGAAAAGCAAATGTAATGTAAACCTGTGCCATCACACAAAGCATCAGTTGAAACCACTTCATAATGGGGATAGTGAAAGAAAACAGAAGGAATGCATTGTCACAATCCTGAGGGATGATATCCCATTGCCAAAGCTGATGCAACTGGCTGTATCAGGAGCAGTGAACAAGGTGGTTGGATAGGTCACTTCAGAACACTGAGCAGCAAAGTTACCTACTGTTAAGGTGCTACTGGTCCAAGGAGTGGCAGTGGTAGCAGGAGAGGTACAACCAGGAGAGATGGTGGACATACTGCCAGTCAGATTTAAGCACCTATAAGTGAACTGCTTTGAACTGATGTGTTTCTTTTGTAAAAAAAAAAAAGAGGGTGCTAAACACCTGCTGCTAGAGTCGCAGGCTTATTGGTATCTATAGACCTCAAATATAGTCATATGACCAAATGCTCAACTGTTGACAACTCACACTTTGGATAAGGCTATTTTTCAACAAAGCTCAGATTAATTGCTTTTGCATCCAGATACCAAATCTTACTCAATACACAAAGCACAACCAAAATACATAAAAGGGATATGCCAAGTTTAAGTCCACTAAATGACCATTTCAAAACAAAGTCAACTTAAGCTTTTCAAAGTCACACTGACCAGGAAAACAATATGAAACAGATGCATTGATCATTTGGTAGATGATACTTAGAACATACAAAGTAGAATGCAGCAGATGAAGTCAACACTAAGTAGTTGAAGCAACAGCAACTTGAATCAGAGGATAGCGGTATCGTATCAAGACTTGATTCAAATACTCAACATTGCGATACTTAGGGACAGTGTTTGGTGTGTGACCCTCAAGATAAACCTTTATGTCCTCCTTCAACTTTCTGATCTCTGTGGTGCGCTGAAGTGATCGAGAACGGTGAGACTACTAACACACACAACCTAACACCTACACCAACTCTAAGTCGAGCCGCGCGAGGTAAGCAGTATGTATAGACCTTTGTAGTTGTGCCGCACCAAATTGGGGGTGCGAGTATNGGGGGGTAGTGTAGAGTATCAAGAATTTACAGATTCTCTCTCTTGTGCACACTAATTCCAAGTAATCAAGGAGTACTCGATAATCACACAGTTAACCCTAAGGTTACTTCTTTATAGCTTTGATCTTTCCTTTAACTTAGTATCACGCTGCACGAGATAAAAGTCACAAATCCAGTCAATTGCAAACGCAAAGTAAACACNAAATAAAACAGCAGTAATTCTCTGGGGAAAAACTATGCTAAGAGAGTCCAATATATATACTATCTGGAGCCGCGCGATCACCGGAGCATGATAAATAGGTGTACGCGAGATTTATAAATAAAGAGAGTCCAGGCCCCAGCTAGAGAGAGAGATAAAGAGATAAAAAGAGGGTATTGGATACGCCAAGGCGCCACCGCGCCACTCCTGCGCTCGTGCCGTGACTATTAATAGAGCCTTGTTGCCTTTTCTAGTATGCCGAGCGGGATGCCAAAGTTGATCGAGGTTGGTCGGTCTACGGTTATTCCAACCGCTGCCTTGGTGAACCTTTGCTCGAGCTGCGTGAGGAGGAGTCGGACCTCCGTCAATTGAATACAGTTATCTTGGCAAGTCCCTTGTGACCGCCCTTTGGGTTATCTCTTTCCGTGAACAACTTTCCTTTCAGAGTACTTTTGAGCTCCTTTCTCGTGCCGCGCCAGCCATCATGTCGTCTGATGTGCCGAAACCTCGCTGCGCATCTCTTTATGTGCTTAGGGACTCGCCCTACTGCTCTAGCACTGAATATACTCGATTAATGCGAGGCCGCGTGAGAGGGTAGGTACCTTTTGTGCCTAGGAAACCACCTCTATTGCTTTAGTAGTGAAATTGAGCCTTTCAGCTGCAGGGTAGGCCGTTTGATCTGAAGCGGCACCAACCGGCTAGCTTACTAAACCCTAATCTCGGGTATATGGCGGGCGTGCCTCTAAGTCGGCAGTCCTCGAGCAGACTCCAACTCTCGTGAACCCAAGAGTAGTGTACTCTTTAGTTATCCTTCGCACTGCGCGAGTTATCTCGATACTGGAAGGGTTTCATAGTGTAGAGATTAAATAGACACAACCGTTAATTGAATTGTGAACGAGATTCAATAAAATGGGTATTTATTCGCGAAAAAGCGAACACGGTCGTATCAGCGCGTTAAAGGCTGGGCATGCACATTGGATGACCTCTTCTCCAGCTTGACATGGGTGTGCAGCACCAATTCTTGACACTCTTGGACAGTTGCAAGAATCTTTGAATTTCTGGAAGGGCTTTGTATTATCGGAATGTCAAGATATAATGGATGATTTGAATCAGTTGGCAATAACTTCTCATCTAAAGTAATATATAAGCTGAAATTCTTTCTGTCGCTTTTTGAAGTGGGAATACTGACCCTTGCTCCACTCTTCAATATAGACATATTGATACTTTCTGTTGTGCTTATCTGCCCTACCACCAATCCAGTCAATAGCCTCTTGCATCAAGCTGGAGCCCCAGTACTTGGGATCCCAATGAGGATCACCTGGATGATCTTTCCCCTTCAGTTCACTACTGGGCCAGATAAAGCTGATCTTATGCTTGATCAAGAAAAGATGAATGCAGGTACCCCAAATGTTTGGGTTAGCCACACCAGTTGCATCCGCTAAGTATCAATCTCAGCCCATCACCTCATCATTAAAAAAGAACATATGCAAACTCACCAAATAAACTTTTGAGTAACAACCGAATTACAGAACAAAGGCCATCTCTGTCGCAATCCAATGATAGACCATCAGAGAGTTCACCATTCTTGGTAAACCTCTTGACATTTCCACGATAGTCACAGATGGAGTCGACACCAGAGGTTTTCAAAGGCTTTGATGAGTTTGCACCAGGCTTGACACCTTTAATGTGGTGATCTGAGGATCCAGCCTTAGATAGGTCACCTTCAGTGGGATCCACTGGTTTGCTATCTGACCCCTTTTCGACATCTGCTGCAAAGGAAAGGAGATCTTCAAGAGACATCTCATCTGGCTCAAAACTCGTAACACCAAGCGCTAAAGCACTGCATCTCACTTTGAGCACCCCAGAACACACAGATAAATGGACATGACTGACTTAGATAAGGTAATAAACCGTTCAATCATTTCCTGAGTAGGGATCTGCTGACTTTCAAACAAAGGGTGATGTTTGGGTCACTGACAAGGAACTGAGAGAGTTGCCGCATATGGGGATCAGATGAATAGACCAAAGTGATCATTTCAATTGGGGCACCATTGCGGATTTTCCCTTGCTACAATTGACATTGACAGCAACAGCGTCTATCGGACAATATTAACACAATGAAGAGGGAAGGACTTACCAGTTCATTGAACTGTGTCACAATCTGTGATATATGCTTGACCATTGACACATTATCACTCGAAGCTGAATGCTGCACAGTCGTAACCTTGCTCATCCAATCCTTTGTCACTGCATTACGCCAAGTTTCCTTGAGATTCTTCCACTGTTGAAGGGATGAACACTTCTTACGTTCATCATACTCGGTCTTGACCATGGAACTAAACGTCTCGAATGGAACTGGGAAGGTCCTAGTGAGTTTCAGATACCTAAAGGAAGTTGGTGAATGACTTACTTTTACGGTTTTGCATACAAACATATTCTTGGTACAAATTCCAGGAGTTCTGTCCTCGAGTCCACCGGATGAGAAGCCCAGTATGCTGGAGCAGAATGTGAACCGGTAAACCGGTTTTATCAATGATCCCATGAAGCTCCTTCCCAATGACTTCCAGTCTCTCCCGATCCTGCGTGCTAACTTTCACCACATCCCCAGCCTTCTCCATGGCCTCCGTGCTTGCACCCGTCTCAGCCAAAGCTTGTCAAACATCTGCCCTTGCCCCGCAAAGGTTATCCAATGTGCTGTGCAGCGTGGAGAGAGTATCAACCTCCGCGTCCAAAATGGTTGTAGGCTCAGCAAAGGTATTCCTGGTGTCCTGTTGTCCATCCACATCCATAGCTTCAACATTGTTTTCCTCCACCCTTGCACATTTTGAATTCTTGTCGATCTTCAGGTGTGGCCTCTTGGCATGATTTCACATGGTTTGGCCTTCATCGTCCTCCACATCCATAGCGTCCTCCTCCTCCACCCTTGCACGTTTCAAGATCTTGTTGGCCTTCAAGTACGGTTTCTTAGTATGATCTTGCATGGCTGGAGTTTCATCATCCTCATTCCTCCTGGGCCACATCTTCCCCCTTTCTCCTGACTGCAGTTTTCTTGCGGGTTCCATCAAAACTGGTCGAGCTTCATTGCCACCATTATCCGTCCTTGCCCTCTTAAACCGCTTCCCCAGTCCTGACAATGTTGGCTTCATTGGAGCTTTCCGCACCACCGCACTTGCCTCCTCATCACTTGAAGACTGCATTACTTGATTGACAGACTTCCTCTTCCTTGACTTCATTTTCTGAGGGCACGGTCTCCGAGCATTAGAGTCACTACCCGTGCTTGATTCAATAGGAGAGACTTGGAAGTTGCTTCCAGACGCGGTGGAGACTCCATCAGTGATAACAGAATGAGGGGGACGTGGAGTAATTTGGTTGTCGTCACTGTCGCTATCTTCAACAACATAGATAGCGGCATCTGGAGTGGCATTGGGAGGGACTTCAGATGTCCTGGTGTGTCGTGGAACATATGGGATGTTGCTGCCATTCAAATGCAAGACTGGAAGGTTTGGCGCTATCTTCACACCATTTGAAGGCTTCGAGGAGAATCTTGACAATATTGGCAATCGTGGAGGGATGCTAGCTGTGATTTTCTTGACAGCTGGGAGATGCTTATGCGTGTAGTTGTGAGCTGTAGGTTTATCTGAAATTCCATAGGATTTGCGAAGATTGGTGAGATATGAATTGAGAATTGCAGCATCCATAATGAGCTGGTTGACGTCTTCCGGATCCAAGCATTCTGCCTCTGGGATGTAGTGAGATTTCCAGGGGAGTCGGACCCAATAGTTCCTGGACTCATCCAAATATGCGACACCCTTCTCAACACCGACCAGCCGATGCCCAGGTCCACGAGCAATGATGCGACCAAAGCCTACGTGGCGTGAAGTGGTGGGGGCACCCAGCATGGAGAGACAGCGCCCAACCTGGAAAATAACCCTCTTGGTTGGAGGCGGAATCAAAGCGCCAATGTCTGCCGGGAATCGGTAGGTATATAGGTGGTGAGTTGGGGTGGTTTCAGGGGTAAAGGGCCCAATGGGATTGGATTCTTTGGCTCAGCATACCAAGAATGCAGGCAATTTGTATTTCTGTTCCAGCTTTGCCAGAGCCTGAGGACCTAGTGGATCGTAGCTATCTTCAGGAATATCTTCAAAGGCACTAGGTGTAGGCTCTCGAGTGACCAACTGAGGGTGTCGGAAATACAAAGTTTCGGATAGTGCTCAAAGGTTTCAAAGGTTTGCGATGAGCGGCCTGGGCACGGGTTTCACAGGCTGGAGTAGGTGCGTTCCTCACCTTCTTCGCTGTTGCTGGGACATCGGCCTCACTGCTAATATCGTCACATTGAGCTCCAGGTGACCGCTTGCACTTTTTCGTCAGCTTTGGGTCGATATTGGAGTCATCACCATCATCTGATCCTTCATGTTCATCGTCGTCATCAAAATCAAACCTCAAATCCTTTCGTTTCCGGTACTTGCGAGCATTCCGAAGGTTTAGCTTGATCATCTTGACAACTGGCCAACAACCTGGGAAGCGTGCCTGGCAGAGGTAGTGATGTTCATGTCGCACCTGTCGAAGTATGGTGAGCACCGTCAAAACCATACAGAATCACAAGCTCACCAAATGAATGATGTTCCTGATTTTATCAGTATCCTGCGAAGAGAACCTTTCACTCAGTGGGAGCTGGGCCTGGATAATGCACCTTCGAACAGTGGCCTAGACTGTAGTGAGTACCGGTTTCAAAGAAAGAATGCAACGTTAACGGGCATACAAGGATTTGATTGTAGAATTGCCAGCGCTGCGGAGTGCTGTCCAATTCCATTGCTTCAATCAGGACAAACCCTTTCTTGCGACTCCCTGCCTCACCGCGAGGACAGGGAAGAACCTTGGTCGCATTGTTGTCGTGATGAAGGGATTGCTCTTGTTGTGCTAGGTGGAAGGTAAGCTTCGATTTCTAGTATCAGAGTAGGCATACCTCGCAAAACCTGCAGCTCTCTCCGAAGTGTTTTGTTCTTGTGTTGGATCAGAGTGACTAAGCGTGCTTGTCCAGACGTATGGGGGTTGTCTTCGGAGGCTGCCTCCATCTCAGCAGCAGCTATGGCCTGCTGTGCTGCTGCTACTGCATTCTGGGTAGCAGACGGAGGGTGTGCGATGTTACTGCCAGCAGTGGGCGTGTTTCCGTTCCGTGAGGTGGTGCAGTGATTGATGGCAGGGGAATTCTTGCTTGCCGATGTGGTATTTCTGTTTGTGGCAGTAGTACCGCTGGTTGAAGAGGCATGGCAGGCACTCCTACTCATGGCGGGGCCCTTTTTACTAACAGCGGGAGTGGTTGAAGGAGGAGACGCCTTCCTGGCGGGCCCTGCGGCTGTGACATATCAACTCCAACCAAGCTCGCTCAGAATTTGGCTGATAGCTTACCTGGTTTAGCTTTACCACTCCGAGCTGCAGCAGTAGTGTTTCCCTTGCCTTTGTTCCTTGATGTTGGTGTAGACACAGTCCCTGCTGCAGTCTGAGTGGAAACCTGTGGGGGCAAAGCGGTTGGTTTTGCAGGGATTAGATGATTTGGTGGTGGCTGCTGAGTTTTCTGGGCATTGGGAACACTAGCAACAAAGGCGGACTGAGGCATAATGGATAGTGGTTGGCGGAGGTGCAAAAGGGAAGGAAAGAAGAGCGGATGTGGTTGACGATCGCCTGCTTGGCATGTTAGCGGGTGATTTGTCCTCATTATGATCAAAGCTTATATCAACTCTCGAAGTGTTGGTGCTTGCACAAAATATATCACTGTTCAATAACTTCATTGTCATCTACATCCTCAAACTGTCCTCTAGATAGCTTGCCACTTCTATCAATAATTGCCCACCATCCATCCCAAGCCACTCGTCCAACAAGTGCCTTGATGCACATAATGTCAACCATGTCGAGATGGGACATATTCTGGTAGTAGTGGAAGTCAAGATCCTAATCTTCGAGCTCAACATCACATTTGCAAATAGCAGCTAATAGCACAACTGTGGGAGTGGCAACGTTATTGAGAGCAGGGGCTGGAGGAAGTTGAATAAGAAAGATTTGATGAAGCTGACCAAAACAGGTCGTCAGCTGAAAATCGACAGGCTTGTTTTGGTATGCTGCGTTTCGGTCAATCAACAGTTCATACTAGAAAGACAGTCAGTCAGTAGAGCTTTTAAATGAATGGAACTGTGGACTTACTCAGACAAAAGACGCATCACAAGGATCTTGCGCCGTTATTGTAACAACGCCCGCTGCAACAATCGTCTCTCTCTTAACTTGTTGACTTTAATCTCTATGTAGATTTTAAATCAATAACCATTTGCTCTTGTGCACCCAGCAAGGCTCTTGTTGCCCATGGATACTTCCCATCAGCACCAGTCCATCCAAGTTTTGCCTTTGACATCAGAATGATGGAGTTTGCGTGAGAGTTATACTTGCGCTTGCCTCCCAATCATTCTGCTTGGTCTGCAACACTGGACTCTTTGCTTCAGGGGCGAGGATATCACCTTGCAAATGAAGACATCATACGTTGCAAGTTCACAAAGGCGTTTTGCTATTATTCCCTTCTGCTGGTTGAGACAAATGTCTATGCTCGCAAGCAGATGCTGTCGCTGGCTATGCATACTCCCATTGAAGGTGATTCTGTCCAAGCCAATGAGGATGATTGGGAGGATACAGATGAGCTTATCAGTGACTATCTTGCATGGTCATGCCAACTATGCTTTGGGGCTTGTGCTGAGCATGATGATCGGGCTCTGTATGTCTCCAGTTTGTTGGATTTGCATTTGGCTGACATGGATTGGCAGAGTGGACTTGGTGGTCTGCTTGGATGCAAATTTTGTCCAGAAACGCCGCAGTCCCAGTCATAATGCTGGAAGGGATGGCCCTGTTCGACACCCACGATCTGCATTTCTGACAGAGGCTGAAGTCAACAAAGCACACCAGTTGGTTGAAACAGCACGCCCCACTCAGCCCCAGGCCACTGATATGTCAAATGATACTGTTGAAGCTGGGATGAAGGTCTCGTGCATGGTTTTGGACGCATGCTCTGATTCATTCAAGGCTGCTGATGAAAAACGCACCAAGGCTAGCACAAAGTATTTTGCTGACACAGGCTTGATGGCACTTCTTTGCCGCCATGATCGAGTTCTGTGGTTGGTGAACATGACAACACCTGGAGAACGCCAATTCTATGCTATTGCCCTTATTCTCAAGCTCTTCCATTCAATCCCATCCCATTTCACTGTTGGCATTTTATATGACATTGGCTGCCAGCTACACCGTAGTTGCATAAAATGGGACTTCATCCCAGAATACATTGACCGCATTATCTGGGGAATCTCTATCTTCCATGCATATGGTCACCAGTGGCCTTGTCAACTGGTTTACCATCCATGCAAGTGTACTGGCTTTGGGCTTTCTGATGGGGAAGGATGTGAAAGGTTTTGGAGCAGTATTCAGGGTCTGGTGCCATCCTTGCGGGTATCTGGGGTATGTTATTCATTCTGCTGTTACTTCTTATATTTATCTAATATTTTGATCCATTAGTACCACCAACGTATTTTTGCCCTGGACCTGCAGATTGATTTCTTGTGAGCTCAGAGTCTAGCCATGCTGGGTCATTGGTTGGTGCAGAAGTGGAAAGCCTGTGCAGAGAATAAAGAGCTTGCAATCAAGCAGCTGAATGTGTCCTCACACTCACCAGCTCAGCTTTTAGCACTATGGAAGGATCAAGTCAGTATCCAAACCTGCCCACTAGCCAGTGCAACATCCAACTTGGCCAAAAAATCCATCAAGGCTATTTTGGACTTAGCAGATTATCAGAAGTCACTCGCAAGGGAAATCGATGGTCTGGATAGGATGATAAGTCAAGGTGATGCAGATGGCTTGGATGATATGGTTGAGTTGCTGGCAGACTTGGTTATGAAGCAACAGCGGACGGAAGTTTAGATTCGGAAGAAGAGGGCAGAGCTGGGTGTCACAGATCAGCACAATCTTCAATGGTTAACTTCCAACAAGTGTTTGCAAGTTTGCATGCAAGCAAAGGCACTAAAGGACCATATTCAAGCAAAGTTGAGAGAGCGGATGTTTGAATTGGAGTGATTCAATCGGATTCATAGTGAGGCCAGTGCAAGTGGTATGTCTTATATTCNTTTTTTTCAACACTAAGCTCAGATGTCTTCCAAGATCGGCACTTATATGATCATGTTCAGTCTCAAGTTCATCGGCATGAACCAAGTGTTCTAAACTTGGTCCAGAAATTCAACAAGTTCTGCAAAGAGTTGGATGGTCTCATCAAAAGCAGAAAAGCTCCTCGCCATGCAGTCAGTCCTCAAAAGTTAGATTGAACCTCTATCTTTTCCTTGGATGTCGATGATCCGATTTAGAATGATTGTGGCTTGGTTGGGGAAGATATTGAAGTTCCAGATTGGCTTGGCAATGACAAAGTTCATGAGGATATCCGGGCAATGTTGATTTCTCAACATTGTGATGAAGAAGAATGCTACTTGGTCAGGGAGGCAACATTTCTGCAGGTGTGGTTCCAGAAGGAGTGGGCCCTACTGCAACAGGCAGTGGCTGCATGTGGTATGCTGTTTATTATGANTTTTTTGACCATGCTGACAGGTTTTGATAGATAATCCAGAGTTGCTGCATTTTTTCACTATGCAAAGCTCTCATTTGCTTTACATTGGTGGAGTGTGGAAGGAACAACTAAAGGGATCTGCTTTAGTAGATGAAGATTTTGATTGGGGACCTACAGCAGAGGATTTTAACAGAGAAATGCAAGTGCAAAAAGGGATGGACTTGGTAACCTCTGTCTTCATATAGACGAAACAGCATCCATAGAGGGCAGCAACCTTGAGGAACATATAAGAAAGCTCTATGGGCTACCTTATCCCAAACTCACCAACGCCTGAGAAGCTTCAATTAAGACAACACCTGCTACACAGAAGTCGAGGCGTAATTACCCAACTCACCCGGATGAACTGGTTACCGCTATTGGTCCATACCGAAGCCAAGTTAATAAAGCTCCCCACACCCAATGCGTTCATACCCCCACCATCACCCCAGTTGAAGATTCCATAAACTGTCCATGAAAACGCATCAGAACCCCAAGAGACCCGTCACAGTGAATGAAATTTCTGGACAGATGTGAAGTGCAGATCAAACTAACCTTCAGATATGGATAACCTGCAACACCGTACGCTTCAAGCCTGCTAGGTGGGGCAGCTATCCCATTCCATTATCCTTGCTCTTGCAGGAATCAAACTAGAAGATATGCCTGGAGGACGAAGTTTCAGTTGTATTCTCGGACCGACCTACACCGGCTAGACATGAACTTACTTACACATCTAAATCAAAGGATAGCATCGCATACTGGATGGTGTCCCATATGACGCTACATCAATATCACTGAGAAAATGCCACCGCCCAAACTGGGCATCTCGTTGGACCGAACTCCAGGAAAGAAATGGGCATAGGATGCTATGTTACACCAATAACATGATAAGTCTCCTTAAGCTCACTTTGAAACCAACATAAAACTTACCACGCCTGTGTAGTTCGTAATCTGACCATCAACGAGAGAGAATGAAACATCAGCAGACACGTAATAAGACATACCGATTTAAGAGAAAAAGTGAAGACAAATTGCCAGGGTGTTTCGAAACCCTATTCCAAATGGTCGTGAAAGTATAATCACAAGGAACCATGGATCCCAATCCAATGAAAGAGTAAAAAAATACCAAAATGCAACCCCTAATAGCCGTCTTCGGGAAGCCCTCACACACGATTTTGTCCGACAGTCATCACTCAACAGGCACAAATGGTAATCAATCTTTGCCCGTGGAGTTGCAAAGTGTCAAGACTCAACAAGAATGAGTGTAACCACTGTGAGTGGAATGAATTCAATTAGTACAAATAAGTAATAAATACAAAAGAGAACATACCTGTGAGTGGGATTAATTCAATGGGGAATCAGGTCCACTCACTGGTATCTATATACTGTTCCTAACAATAGTGTGTCTATATATAGAGTACAATAGAATTATCTAAATATAGAACAATAGAGAAAGAACAATAGGTATGAGTACAATAGATCAATGGACAATGATGTCCACATTAGGAAACAATGTATGCCCATATTAGGAAACAATGTATAGTATCTACACAGCATAGGCATTGTATTCTAACACACCCCCTCAATGTAATGGCTGTGGAGGTTTTTAAATAAGTCCAAGAGCTATGCGATGACACTTAATGTCATTTGCAGGAAGTGGTTTGGTGAAGATATCAGCAATCATGTCTTTAGTCTGGAGGAAGTGGACTTCAATTTCCTGGCGTTTAATAGCCTCTCTAATCCAATGCATTTTGATGTCAATGTGCTTCATCCGGCTGTGATGTTCAGGATTTTGTAGAACCTTCAAAGCTGACTGGTTGTCAACATGAAGAATGGATGGTTGGGAAACATTTAACCCTAACTCATTTAGCAGTGTCCTCATCCAAATGATCTCCCGTCTGGCTGCTGATGTGGATACATATTCGGCTTCAGTAGATGAGTCAGCTACAGTTACTTGCTTCTTTGAAGACCAGCTGACTGCACCAGTCCCCATTTGGATAAGGAATCCAGATGTAGACTGATGAGTATCTAGACACCCTGCATGGTCAGCATCGCTATAGGCTTGGAAGAGTTGTGATTCCAAATGTCCTGTGCCATTGTCCTGGTATGTGAGTTTAAGGTCTTTTGTGCCCTGAAGATATCGAAGAAGATGTTTGACTGCTTTCCAGTGCTTCAACCCTGGAGTTGCATTGAATTGGGCTAGTTTTGCTACAGCATATGAAATGTCTGGTCGAGTAGCAATAGCCAGGTACATGAGAGCACCTATTGCATTCATATATGGAACATGCTTCATTTTTTNCTTTTTNCTTCTTCTGAAAGAGCATATTTTGAAAGGCAGGTTCCAGGATCCATTGGAGTAGTAACTGGTGTACAGTCTTCCATACCAAAGTGTTTGAGGATGTCAATGATGTATTGGGTTTGTGATAGTTCCAGGATTCGATTTTCTTGGTTGTAGTCCACTTTGATTCCAAGTAAGTATGTTGTTGGACCAAGGTCCTTGACTTTAAAGACTTTGCTTAGTGCATTCTTGACCTCTTGAATTTTGGACTTGCTCTTTGAGGTAATGGTAATGTCATCAACAAATACTGGAAGCGTAACTCGGATTCCATCCTTGGCCCATACATAAATGCTAGGATCTGACCTGATCTGGGTAAAGCCAATGCTCTCTAGTTCAGTTGCAAGCTTGTGATACCATAAGTGACCACTTTTTTTCAAGCCATAAAGACCTTTCTTGAGTTTGCAAACCCATTTGCGTCCATCTGGAGAGTTGACCTTAAAGCTTTCTGGTTAGGTCATGTAGACTTCATACTGGTCCTCAATTTCTCCATTCAGATATGCATTTGAGATGTCTATGGACTCAATGTGTTCTCCTCTCATTGCAGCCTGGGCAAGAACTGTTCAGAGTGATGCAAGCTGTGTGGCTGGAGAGAAGACTTTATCAAAGTCAATGCCAGGTATTTGTGAGTATCCTTTGGCAACTAGGCGAGCTTTGTATCGGTCTATGGTTCCATCAGCCTTTCGCTTTATGATAAACACCCATCGAGATCCAACTTCTCTGCGTCCTTCTGGTAGCTCTGTTAACTCCCATGTTCCATTCTCAACAAGTGCATCCCTCTCTGTTTGAGCAGCCTCTAGCCATTTGTCTCCATCTGGCCGTAACATTGCTTCTTTAAAGCTGCGAGGGCAGTCATCAGGTCATGTGGCAGCACCAAAAGCATGTTGGAGATCATGTTGTTCAGGGTCAGTGGCCATATCCATAACCATTTCAAGTGCCATTTGAATAGGAATGTATTCTGAGGTAATTCCATAGGTATGAAGGAGTGATTCTACCACATTTGTTGCTCGTAGGGCTGATTGCATATCAACTTCTTCCTCATCCTGAATATCTTGGGCTCTGATTGGTCCAGGATAAAAGGGATTTTCGTCCTCAGGTGGTGGATTGTTGTTCTGTGCACCCCCTTGATCCACTGCCTGTTGATCAGCACCCTCTTGGCCTTGCCCAATTACCATATTTTGTCCTTCCTCCTGGCGTGCAACGGGATGTGTTGTGTGTCGACGGTGCCCCAGTAGTTCTGCATAGTCTTGTATTCGAGCTGTAGAGCAGATTGGGCGGCTACCCTGTGCTACTAATGGCTTAGGTGCAGTTTTGTGTTGGCCTCCTTTTTGCTGAGGACGCGGTGCAGTTGGGACTCTTTGTTGGGATGGTAGGATTGGTATGGGTGGTGTAATGAAGTTTGGAACTGGAATCCTGCTTTGCTCTGGTGAAGGTATTGGTGATGGTGGTATTTCATTCTTTGGAGTTGGGGACACCTCTGTCTTTGGCCTTGATTTGGTCTGTGCTCCTGGGTCAGCTAATTTCAGGAGTGACTTTATATTAGTCTTGGCTGGGGGTGTGGATGGTGGCTCTTGTTTCACCAGTGTGTCTTCTGGTTCATCTTCAGAGGAGGTATAAGGTGTTTCATCCTTCTCTTCATCAGAGCTATCTGAGGATGAGTCAGAGAATGCATTGTCCTTGGCACTGCAGTTTTTTGTGTGTTTGTTCAATAAGTACATCTTAAGCAAATCAGGTGCAAGGAATGCATTTGTTTACAGTTTGTGTTTAATGTGCCTATGTTGGACACATATTGCACAAAGTTTTAGTGGTGGCAGAAGGAGGCCAGACACATGCAATGCAAATTTGAATTCGCCTACCTTGAACATTTGTATTCCAGATTGTAAACAAAGTCAACCCTTGCATTTGGTTTGCTGAAAAATGTGCTCTTTGAACAAACCCATCAAAAACCACAGTGTGGAGGCACTGGAGGCACTGCAGGAGCATTAGGAGCTGGAGGAGTAGGAATAGATGTAGTGGGTCTGTCACCAGCATCTGGCCAGACATCCCAAATACCAATGGGTTCTGACCTTTCACCCTTGGTTGATAATCCAGGGAATAGTGATTCATTGAAGATGACATCTCTTGATACAAATTCTTTCTTTGTGACTGGATTGTAGCATCTCCATCCTTTGTATCCTTCCTCAAAGCCAACAAAAATGCAAGCTTGTGTGTGTGACTCCAGGTTCTTTTGGTCCTTGCATGGAATATTAACCCATGCTCTACATCCAAAAACTCTGAACATGAACAGATCAGGTTTTCTACCATTCCAAACCTCATATGAAGTGGTGTTTGAGGTTGAGGATGAAGGTGTGGCATTGAGGATGTCTGTGTAGTACAGTGTAGCAGCTCCCCAAAATGAGAGTGGTAGTAGTGCTTGGTTTAACATGGCCACAACCCCTTCTGCTAGTGTGCAATTGAGCCGCTCACTAACACCATTCTGCTGAGGTGTTGCTGTGACTGTGTGCTGTTGAGTAATGCCTTTTCCCTTACACCAGTTGATGAAGTCCTTGCTCATGTATTCACCACCCTTGTCATCTCGGATTTCTTTGACCAGTTTTCCTGTCTGTCTTTCAACTTTGGCAATGTATTCTTTGAAGTGTTGTGATGCTTCATCTTTTGATTTTAACAGGTGAACTTCTTTGAATCGTGAATGATCATCAATAAAGGTAATCCAGTACTTGAATCCAGATGGTGTCTGGATGAGAGGACCATGAAGGTCAGAGTGAACCCTTCCAAGGAGTTCTGTGGAGCGATGCTCAGATAGATCAGGAAACGGGTTGCGGTGCTGCTTTCCTGCAATGCAGTGCTCACAGGTGTCAGGGATATCCGTGTTTGGTTTGACAATGATTCCTGTTCCTAGTTTCTGCTTAATGAGCTTGTTGATGCGCTTTTGACCAATATGTCCTAGCTGTTGGTGGAGAAGATCTTTTGAGATGCGTTGAGTGACATATGCATGCTCATAGTTGTTAAGTGTAGTGCCATCCAGGAGACCAGTATTCTGATGTATGATTGCTGTTAAAATTGTATTTCCATCTTTTTGGAAGTCAAGTGATTCTCCTTCAATGACAACTCGCATTTTGTTTTTGCGGACAGCAGATAGAATGGAGAATAAATTGTTCTGGAGATCTGGTACATATAGGGCATCTTCAAAGGTAACAGTCTCACTTGGTTGCCCATTTATAATAGGATTGAAAAATATGTCTCCTTTTCCTTTGGCCCAGACAACATGATTGTTGGCAAGCAATACAGCAGTTTGGCAGTGGACAAAATTGCATATCCACTTTCGATGTGGTGTCATATGCGAGGTTGCACCTGAGTCTGTGTTCCAAGAAGTGTCAGCTGCTGATCCTTTTGTACGACAAATGGGGGGACTTGCAATGTGAGCAACATGAGCCATCATAACCTTCTCTTCTGGGGTGAGACCTTCTTCTCTGTCTTCTGCAATTTGGGCCTTCTGCTTCTGTTTGCCCTTTAGTATCCGACAGTCTTTGCTGGCATGGGTGTTGTTTTTGCCATGGAATTCACAGTGGAATTTCTTCTTCTTCTGGTTTGAAGCAGCAGAGAGGGCAACAGCAAAGGTTCCTTCTGCAAGTGAAGCATTGCAGACGAGGGTGTCAGCCTTTCAAAGATGTTCAAGTGCAGTTTGACTAGTGAGATTTGACCCTAGGTGATTGAGTGTGTGCTGGAGCATAGTGTCTTCTTTTCCAAGGCCAATAGGGATCATGGCAATGGCAAGGTCTGTAGCAAGGTCTTCTGCAGTATAGCCTGGTTTGAATGATGAGGGGTTCTCCAGTTCATTAATTGTCACATCTTCTGTGCCAATTTTTGCTGCAGTTGGCTTGGTTGTTTCTCTGTCATAGCTGGGGCCCATGGGTAGAAGACTTGCAAGCTGTGAGGCTAGACTGATTGCTCGAGCACCATAGTCTGAGTAAGACTCATTCTCATGGTCAGCATCTCCTTTTCAAAGTGTGATGAGCTCTTGTAGGACTGAGATCCGTCCACCAGCATCCTTTGGCTTATATGCCTTTAGGAGTTGTTTCCAGATGGCTGGTGCATCAAGGATATCAATACCACCAATGATAGTGGTTGTCTGGGAGTGATCCAGGGTAGAGCGGATATAGCCAATAAGCTTTGAACGACGTTCAATGAAGCTTGCCCTGTCCCTGGTGTCACTAGATGGAGGCATCCGTTCAACACCCATAAGGATCTCATAGGCATTGAGCTCTAGAGCCTTGTTGATGCACACCTGTTTCCAGTGTTGAACCATGAAGACATTCAGAGGGTTCTCAACTGGGGACAACATGGCAGATGGTGTGGTGAGGGCAGGTAATGTAGGTATATGTATCTATGCTATCTGAAATGTGCCAGTTGGGCAATAGAATGGGGTAAAAAAGGGGGAGTTTCTATACTAAGACTCTGTTATGTCACTTTGAGTACCGGTTGGTGAGGTCTGAATCTCCAGAAACCACTCACGCCTCCCAGGGAAGAGTCTCTACACTATGTCTTTGAGACTTAAGGTCTTGCACTCTCTGGGGTGCTGCCTCTTAAGGAGGGGCGTTACCCAGGATAAAAGAAACTAGTACAATAATTGTATCAGTATCCTATACATGAAAACACAACAGATTTGCTCACTAATATTTATGTAATTTCTGACTAAGCTTTCTGCCCTCCAAAAAGAGAAATCCATCCCGCGCGCCTGCATCCATGGTCAGCTGCTTCAGCAATACCCAAAACACACTCTCACATGTAACCTTTGCTATTCTGACCTACACCACCACCACTGTGTTGAAAGGCGCTTACCATTGACCTTTCCCTATGCTTTATTTGAACTGTAGTTCCATCTTTAGCATTGATTCTTATTAATTTTCCATCTACCTTTTTATCATAGACCAGCCTATGCATGTACTATGTTATTTTTTGCAATAATAAAGGACTGTGATAATCCTGAACCTAGAAATTTTAATACAGAGCAGGTCAGGCAGTATTCTAATTAAATTCTGTCAAGTCCTCAACTAAGGAGGACTCCAAGCCAGTCTCTTCACCCTATTTCTGATGTTAAGCAGTCTCAATTGAAGCTATTCCCCAGCTTAATGAAGAGCAAAGGAGTGCCTTTTAACACAATCAGTACAGTAATCTTAGAGTGAATGCCATTTCTCTATTTTTTAAATGGTTTTACAGAGACCAAAGACATTTGTATACAAACTCTCTGCTACTATCTCCAAGGGCAAGGAAAGATTGTTCTATGTGCAGCATTGTCTAGAATTGCTTCTTTGCTACCACCAAGTGGACATACATCTAATTCAATGTTTAAAACTCCCATTGAAATATTTGATAGTAAAACGCAGAATACTCTCCTGGCTGATTTAATGAAGGAAATTAATCTAATGATTTGGGATGAATTTCTAATTCACAGAAAGCCATGTCAAGAGGCAGTTGATCCTAGCCTTGATATCCATGAAAACAACCTGCCTTTTGGTGGTATCACTATTGACTTTGGTGGTGATTCCCAGTAGATTCTGCCAGTCATTCTGAAATGAGGCAGAGAAGAGACTGTTGCACTCTGCATCAATTAGTCCAAGTTCCAGCACTATGTTGAAGCTCTCAAGCTTACACAAAATATGCAATTAGACAATGCCTTGCAGAAAGAATGTGAATTTGAAATACAGCTTTTAGATGTTGAACATTGAAAGCCACCTCTCACTGGAGATTAATGAACAATTTGTCTTTCTTCCTGAGACTATGAAATGCACTCTGGGCAATACAATTGGGTTTTATCACCACAATTCACCCTGGCTTATATAAATTAAATCTTCAGACTGCAAATAGCAAATTTTCAAATGATTGGCAGAATCATAACCAATTCTTTATGGAACATACTATTCTCAACCTGTGGTTAACAGGCTAATGCTTCACATAGCAGTTCCCTGAGGCATTTGGCTCATGTAGGCTTCATGGCACTCCACTAAGTACTTTGGGCACTTGGCTCCAAAGGTAAACAATGGCAATGTGCAGAACAGAAGGATAATGTGCATGAGAAACATACTGAACTGAGCAGCAGAGCTTACAGCTCACCATTACTGCAAAAGCTTGGTGGCAAAGGCTCAAGAATAACAATCTATCTGTCTGGGACTGTGGGTTCAGTATTTGTAGAAAAGTAAGTGAGGGTTGAGGGGCTGAAGACACTGGCGGCTCAGTACCTGATTGCTCTGGATGTGAGGAGGCAGGACAAATGTAATACAGTCTAAGTGAAGACAAGAGCAACAACAACAAAATGCAAGATGAATTATATTAAAACCACTGCAGATTTGAAGCAACTGCTTGAGTCCAAATGAATGAAGATGAAAAGGTCCCATCTCCCAGTAAATTCATACTCTGCATATTGAAAATAGTCTGTCAAGTGTGTACACAATTGGTGTACAAAAAAAGTGGAGGTCCACCAGACCACACCATGCAATCGCAATACTCTACAAATATTTGAGAACAGTCAAAAGAGAAAAACAACCATGAAAGAAAGGCAAGGGTCCTGAAAGGGCAATGGGGTCAGCTAATTAAGCCAAGAAAAATAGTAGTACTGTTTCCTTGTACAGAGTCAGTGCACTCCTCACACCCAAGTCAAAACACTCCAGAACTCCTAGGATGAGAGAGTTCTGGGTCCCTATTAAGTATCTCAGCTCTATCAAACCATCTGGACTTGGAAAAAGGCTATCCTCACAAGGATATCCAATTGTGTCATTGAAATTTGTGTTATGAATAGTCAATACAATGGGGAAAAAGCTTTCATTCTGCCTATCATTCATGAGCTTTCAACTGGAGAATTGCCATTTGTGCTCTAACAAAGACAGATTCCTGTTTGCCTTTGCTTTGCAATGACTATCAACAGGTCACAGGCAATCAGTAAAGCATGTTGAAATTGGTCTATGAGGTCCAGCATTGCTCATGGACAGCTGTATGTTGCTCTGTCATGTTACACATTGGGTCCTAGAATTATGATTGTACTACAATTAATTCAGTTCATCTGGCAGAAGTACTATAATGATAGCAATAGAATTAATACTTTTTATTGAGTGTTGGTAAGTGCATCCTGTACTTAGCAGTCCCCCACAAGTCCGGCTGGACTCCGGTATGTCCAGTGGACTTCTGGTGGACTTTCACTGGACTTGACCTAAAAAGCAAGATTTTTATTCAATGTCTGGTAAAAGTCCAGTTGAGTCCAGCACTTGTCCAGTACTTTTCTGGGACCTGTCCAGTGAGAGTCCAGTTTGTGTCCAGCATCAGTCCGGTGGATTTCCAGTGATGTGTTTGGCATTAGTCTTGTGAATTTCTGGTGAGTTTCTTTAACTAAAACTCCACTGGAATTCCACTGGACTTCTGGTGGAGTTCCAGTGAATTTCTAGTGAGTTTCTTTGACTGAAACTCTGCTGGAATTCTGCTGGACTTCTGGTGGAGCTCCAGTGAATCTCTAGTAACTGAACCTCTGATGGAATTCCACTGGATTTTTACAACTGGTGCATAATCCCACTGGACTTCTGGTGGAATTCTACTAGATTGTTATACTTGAAACTACAACTTGGAGTAAACAGACCAAACCTGGTTATTATTTGAAGTCTGTGATAAGTCTGTTAAGCTTTTACTGGACTTCTACTGAAATGTTACTACCAAACTGCACTAGTCAACTGGTGCTACTGCTACTATTACAACTGCTTCATTCTCCTCCCTCTCAATATCCCCTTCTTCTTCATTGTGATCCCAATCTATTTCTTGAATAGTTGCACTGGCATGGTCTGTTTGTCTTTGAAGAACTTGCTTGGTATGAATATAAAGAGGACTGTGCAAATACTACTTAAAGTTGCTAATGACCATTTGTTTGAGTATAGACTGAAAGCTTGAAATCCAAGCATTAGATGCCTGAGTATTGAATGCACATTTCCATAGAGCATACATGAGGTAACCATAAGGCAAACACAAGGCATACATGAGGTAGAAACTACAGAGACCAGAGAGTCCATGAGACAAGTCCAAGGAATCATAACACCTGGTAACATGTAACACTATCTGTTGTCTATTTTCTTGGTATGCAAAATGTAATGCTTCAAATTCAATTGCATCCCTACAGTCTGGCACAGTATTGCTGCTTATTTGTTTTGATTGTTTTTGTTATTCTTTTGGGCAACAGCATTTGCACAATAGTGATCAACTATTCTGGCTTGTTTCCAAAGTCAGCAGTAATAATTTGTATTTAATTCTAGCATAAATGAATTCCATTTACCCATTTATTTGGGCCTTGTTAGAACTGCACTAGCATTCCACCAGACTTTTTTCACTGGATGTCCACCGGAATTCCACTGGAACTCCACTGGAGGTCCACTGGACTTTCTGGTGCTTGAGTCCAGTCAAAAGGATCTGGAAGGCACTCCACTGGAAGTCCACCGGACCTTTAGTGCCGGAGTCCGGTAAAAGTGGTCCAGCGGACCAGTCCGGTCCAGTTCAGTCCAGTGTTAGTGCCAGAGTCCGGGAGTCCATACTTTTCTATGGTACCAGACCCCAACCAGACTCCAACCAGACTTTCACTGGACTGTTTTCCCTATAAAATTTGTAAAAAGTCCGGTGAAAGTCCACTGGAGTCCAGCAAAAACCACCGGAAGTCCACCGGAAGTCCAGCCGGACTCGTGGGGGAGTGTAAAGTACTCAGTGCATCCAGTGCAAAACAACAGTAGTCTTTAGAAATATGTATTTATCATTTTTAATTGTGAATATATTTTGCGAAGGCCCCACTGTGCGCCAAAGGCGCACCAAGCTAAGCTTGTAGGGTTCAAATAATGAACCGTTGGGCGTAACCCAGTGATTGAGGGGCAGTGGTAGCAGATAAATGCTGACTGATAAGACGTGGTCTATCAGTTGTGCCTGGGGCTCATAACTTGTCAAGACTCAACAAGAATGAGTGTAACCACTGTGAGTGGAATGAATTCAATTAGTACAAATAAGTAATAAATACAAAAGAGAACATACCTGTGAGTGGAATTAATTCGATGGGGAATCAGGTCCACTCACTGGTATCTATATACTGTTCCTAACAATAGTGTGTCTATATATAGAGTACAATAGAATTATCTAAATATAGAACAATAGAGAAAGAACAATAGGTATGAGTACAATAGATCAATGGACAATGATGTCCACATTAGGAAACAATGTATGCCCATATTAGGAAACAATGTATAGTATCTACACAGCATAGGCATTGTATTCTAAAAGGCACCTGGAAGTACATCCTCTGTGGTAAGTAGAAAATGGTGACATCTTTGGCCTCGCCTGTCCTGAAGCAAATGGTAAAAGAAAAGAAAGGGGAATAGGACAATCAGACCAGTGTCTACATGGGCAGTTAGCGTCACGATGCCTCACCTGGACGTATCGGCGAAGATCTAGCCCAGAGCTTATACAACGCGTGTTTCGAAGCCAACATAACCATACCAGCAAGGAATAGCATAAGATAGTGAAGTAAGAAGAAACCAGGTGTTCACTTGCACCAATGATGGGAAAAAGTGATGCCGATGTTTGCATGCGACAGGCAAACATCACCGCCCATCCATTGGTCGTCATCTACCAATGAACTTACCTCACACATCCATCCTCAGAACTCCACAACAGACATTCACGGAGCGTCCCGGAAACAAAAGTGACAGGTGCTAGCATTTTCCTACCAGAATTTATCGCGAGAACCCATTCCTACTCAGTCGGCTCACGTCAAGCGCACTACCGTCTTGAAGACTCATACGGCTCTAGACAAATGCAAGCACTCCCTTCCACGAGATTGCCAAACGTTAGACCTCACCCCCCACTCGTGACATCTGATAGAATAGGACCCTGCCCAACCTGCCAGCAGAAGACGACCCACATCCAAAACAGTTTCGAACGTACAACTCTCACACCCAAGAACCCCCGTCTGTTTTCCTCGGCCACCATTCCGACAAGACTGGTAACAAATATAAATTGGGCAATTGCTGTCATGGCTTTTCGAATTGAAGTTACCACCCGATAACATCCATGCACCCAACCAAACTCCTTTCAAACCTCACCGCCTGTAACTTATACTCCAAGCCCACCTCGTACTGTGTCCACTCCTAAAAAAATTGAGCTTGGGCAGGATTGAAAGGGGACCCTCACAGACTAAACTCCTTTACCGGGACAGACAAACAACAAATACAAGGGACGAAGTCAAATCATTGTTTAAATTCAATACCCCATATAAACAAGGCTCGATGCAAATCTCAAAACCGGTACTCAAGGGGAAATGGTTCACTTCCACGTATGAAGCAACCAAAGAAGGCCAATCAAGACACACACCATAGACCGGAGACCGCTTCAAAGTAGGAAAGAATTGTCCGGACTCCAACGCCACACAACACCTAAAAATCGGCATGCGCCTGCCTATTCAATCCCAACGCCTACCCCATAAACTAGTCAACTGCCCAACAACCTCTCTTAAGCGCACAGCCTATGAGTAAAATGGCGCGTTCGCCTGAAAGGATTGCATCGTTTCTCTCACTCCCCAATCAGATTGCCATGCAATCCACATATTCGGCGGAACAGCACAACCCTCGATCACAAACTATTCACCCAGGTGTTCTTTGGAATAACTAATATCGAGTGATAGAAGTGCATGGCGGGGGGCTCACGTCTTAATTCCAAACATCCAATACAGCATGCCCAATGACACTCCACACTCTCTCCAGGAGCACTCCAATCGGTCTTTGCCCGAGAGATTGAACACGCCATCTACCGCTGTTACTCGACTAGACTGTCCAGGGGTCGGGCCAGGCCCTCCTGACCCTGGGGCCGACCCTGACCCGGCCCTACAGGGTCAGGGCCAGGGTCACAAATTGCAACACCGGCCTGGCCCTGACCCCCAGGGCCGGCCCAGGGTTGACCCTGGTTGGCCCTGATATTTTTATAGTACATCTTAACTGGACTTGGAGGTACATATATGCAGTACTACTCCACAATATATCAAGCCAGGTTCATCCAAGCAAACTAACAGTGTCAACACCTATATTAGTGTGAAGGGTTATTGAAACATTGAACAGTGGGGACTTGGGAAAAACAAACACAAACACCAAAATTACAGTATGCATGTCATTTCACCCACTATAATACAAATTAACCAAATTATAGCATATACAAAGGTTAAATAGATTGAATGCTAATCATCTGAGCATTCAGAACACCATGTAACACTGTTTAGTATTTTTGGAAAAAGGTCAGGGTCGACCCAGGGTCGGCCCTGGCCCGGGGTCAGGGAGGGCCAGGAGGGTCAAGGGCCAGGGCCAGCNAAAAAAGTGCCGACCCTGGCCCGGCCCGACCCCTGGACAGTCTAGTCAGCAATGTGAAGTGACCTTGACAAGTGCATACATACTAGTAGTCCGATTCGAAGGTGTAGGTGCTGTTGGCCTCTAAGTGAAGGCTGGCAAAATTGTGATTCTCTGCCTTGAAGGTAAATTATTGTCAGACGGACATTGCAAGAAACAGAAGAGGGCTGCATACCAAGCCATTGACAAACATTGCGATTGAAATGAGATGTTCTTCATTGTGGGCATCCACGTAGCCAAAGTTCAAACAGGATTGTATGGGATCAGGGTCCCCCAGCAGCTCCAAAGCAAGGGAAGCCCTTGTGACAGTGATACAACTCTCTGACATGAAGGAGACAGTTTGCCCAGTGGGGATGGCAAAGCACCTGAAAAGGTGAGCTGAGCAGAGAGACGGCAGCACAGACAGTGAAAAAATACCAGTAATCCTTTGTTTCAGACATGTTGATTCAAGGGGCGATGAGCGCAATGTCAATGCGGTTGATGGGGTTTATTCCAGGTTAAGTGAGGGTTTTATACTCAAGAGGCATCGCTGAATGGGAAATGAGGAAGTCAAGTGCAACAACACAGAAAAGGAGACAAAGAGGCATGGAAAGGCAAAAGATAAGAGTGGAAAGACATAGATGTTGCCTTGGCGTCACTGATCTTGGTCATTCCCAAGTGTGCCTCCCACTCTCACTGACCACCTTCTGCTCTTTCTCCATTATCACTTCCACCAAAGGGCCTTGCGATGTTCCCTTCACTTGCCAATGGGACCTTTCCGTGTACTCCTCTATTGCAGCGCTCCCTGCCTTCTGTGACCATTGCAATGCTCTGCCTTTGTAGCTTGTTGCCTTCTGTGGCTATTGCAATGCTCTACCCCTCACAACCCTTCTACCTTTGTGGCTTGTTGATTTTGCTTCTACAATATCCTTGGACCTACCTATGAAGTCTATTGATGCTGCTTCTTTCGTGTTCTCTCATGTTCTCTTGTGGTCCTGCAAGTGGCAAAGCCAACTGGCTGAACGTGGACCGTCATCAAACTGTGAGTGGTCTTCTGTCCTCTGTCCTCCAGCCTCCAGCCTCATTCCCTCCTGCCTCTAACTGCAACCTCAGACTTTTCTTTGCCATTAATCTATTTATTATGCCCAAGTCCGCTTCCTCCAAAACACCTCATTGAGCTTGCCGTCAGTTCACCACTCGAGTTCTTCTTGATCATGACCTCAAGGGGCTGCAAACGATCATCTTCCCATGCTCATCAAACAAGGGTGATGTTGGACATGAATATGTTGGCCAAGAGGACCACAATGTCGACATTGCCTCAGCCTCAACCAGTTGCAATGGCGCTTGCACAGCTCCCCCCAACTCTACCGAACCCACCTTGGCTAGTCCCCCAGCTCAAGGCACCCCGGCCTCCAACAACCCCGCAACCAATGCCAACATGAGAATAAGGGTACGTCCACATTTCCGGGTTACCCCTCCTCCATTGAATCTCACTAGACACAGGGAGAGTCTTCCTATGAACACCTTTTCGACAGGCAGTTCTACAAAAAGGAACAAACTTTCTATTACTTTAAATCATGGAGCAACATGGCAGTACCCTACCCCCCACCTCATCCCCTGACTTTGCAAATCTGCAATGGCACTGTGTACACCCATGTCAATATCTCTGAAAGCCATGTCCAAAGTCGGTGCATGCTGGAAGGCAACGAGGGTAGCATTTGGGATCCGATTCAAGCAGGCAATGAGGTTGAATTCCCACATGGGAAATACATCTTCACCGTTTCTGCCACAGGGATTCCATCCTGGCTTGTGTACAACACCTTTTGGAAGAAGAAATATGGAACAAGGACAGAGGGGAAAGGGAAACAAACAGCATAAATCCATGCACATCATTGATTTGCCTATCTCGTACTGCTTGATTTATCCTATCCCACTTATTATACACATGATTGACCTTTTGATACCATCAATTTATCCCATTCTACTCAGTTTGCTATACAATCTACAATTTAATCCTCCTTCCTGGCTTTGTGCTTGAGCTCCAAAATCTGGGATCCTACAGCCTTTCTACAAACCATTTTGTCATGTTTGTTGCCAGTCCCGGTCAATGCTTAGGTAATCCTTGGTATGTTATTGGCGACTCTTCTGACCACTACTGCCAGTACTCTGGCCATTACCACTTAGCGGTACAATGTATGTCTCAAAGAGAAACTGGAAGCTACTTCCTCCAATATTGCAAGTGCCCCAAGTGCACTGAGAATCCGTTGATATGCTGTCTGCATAGACACCCTCTCAAATTCGCGAATCTATTTGTAAATTTTGTGAATCAAAGTAGATAATTAAAGAGATCTTCTTGAAGGAAGGGAAATATAAGAGTTGGAGTTAGCCCTGACTGTCAACTAAGCAGATGCCCTAGAGAACGAAAGAACATTGAGTAAGACGGTTCTGTGACGACACTTTAAGCTCATGAAGGTCTCACAAACTTATCTGAAACACAGTCATACTATTTGAAGTCTAACTAGCATGCCTGACCTGGCGAGGTACGATGCTAGAGGGGGTTGTGCACATTACAAGGGAATTCGCCCTGACATTCGCTAAGCAGAAGACTTCATGAAGCAGCCGGTGGCTTCGAGAATTGATGAGCAATCCGCTAAGTCAATAAGCGTTGACGGGACCAGAATTGGAAGGAACAGAAGCAGTGATCAATATCGGACAGCTAATCCAAAGTTTGTGAACCTGCTCGGAAAACTGGAAAGTACAACTAAAGCTTATGTGGTCATCAACCCGAAGCTCAGTCAGCCTGTCCATAGCAAAGAGAAAGAAAGAGTCAGCAGAGTAGTGAAGCAGTGTGGCTTGGTGGAGCCAAGCATCCAAAACTCAGATCAATTCGTCGGATTGGGTTCGCGAACAGAAGGGCGAGCTCTCCGAGAGCAATCCTTGGTGAATATCCATGCAGACTCAATAACAGCCGTGTCCAGAACAGGTTCGCAAAGAGCCTGGACTGCGTTCTAAAGTTTGAGACTCAACTCTCGGCCTTCAATACCCTCATGTGATTGTGTTTTTTATCTCTCTCTGTCTCTGTCATCTGTTTGTTTCTCTATCTGCTTGCCAAACAATAATTACATATATATATGTCTTTGTTTTATCTATTATAGCACAAAGCAGGTAGCTAGCATTTGCATTTTGCGTCAGGACCGTGTTCCCAGGAATCTACAAGAGCCATCTGTTATTGAGAAAAGAGTGTTTAAGTTCGCAAAGTCAATCAGAGTCGTGTCACTTGTGTTTTATCAAATCATTCTTGCGTTAAAGTTGCTCAAAGCCATGTTCCTCTGTTCGCGAAGTTATCCATTGTATCTCGAACCTTACCATGTGTTAGCGAAGTCACTTCATGAAGCATTTCTATYGTTGCTGGTTGAGCCTTAGCTCCCCCTCRAACTTGCGATTGTACAAGAAGAGTTCTAGAAGCCTCTGTCGACTCGACTTAGAGCTTTTACCTATACCCCTTGCCCGCCTTTATCTTCACGAAGGTATTTGGTGTGTTGTGTTGTTGTGGTTGTGTGTGTGTGTTTGAGTTCTATAGTTTTGTTGGTTAGAGAGCCCTAGTTCGCTACCTGCACATCATCGCGTCGATGGTAGGTTTCCCTGGGATTGCTCAAACCGCTAAACATGTCTCTTTTTCTGCTTTTCTTTCTCTTTTGCTGGTTTCTGGATTCGAGCGTTGATCTATTATCTGTGCTTATAGCTCTCGCTCATACCAAACTATACGAAATCAGGGGAGGTGGACTTTCAGGTCGCCGTATGTCAATATCACGTCCTCTTCTCATTCCTTGGCCTGCGAGCCCGAATTAGGCTGAAGGTGTGTACGTATCACGCTGTTACTAGAGCAAAGCGGCTTGGGAATGCCGAGAGGAAGGTAAAGCTTGTCTTGTTATGAGAGTGCTTTTTTATCCCTTTTTTGCTCTCGTTTCGCTGTATCCCTCCTCCCCTTCTCTCTCCCCACATCTTCAGTATTTCCTCGTTCCCGTCGTTCAACGTGTCACCTTTTCGCCAACGTAATATTTCCGCCTCCATCTTTCGAGCAGAAATGTCTCATTGAGTTCATGGACAGCTAAAAGATCTCTACCCTGTTAATCTCTCGAACCTCCCTTTGGTTGTCGAATTTCAGATGCCAATTGATCTGACGGATTTCCAGCGTCCCATCCCACCTGGAGAGATACAGCAGCTGGCGTACCCACGTCTCGTTGATCCTCCGATTTCCCGCTCTAGTTTCACGACTTCTTGTCGAGCTTCCTGAATCTCAGCGACCATGACCTCCGTGCAATCCCAGACTTGCGTCCTCTACTACTGCTTTTTTCTCGAGCAGCCAGAGCATCTTCGTTCATTCGTTTTCTGAGAGATTCAGTTTGTGAATGTTCAATCCCTCCACTCCCGTTCGGTTTCATTGATGATGAATTGTGTTGGCAGGTTGGTGGCCACGCTCGGCAAGGTTTCCCCACACCTTCAACAGATAGCTGGAGGGCCCTGGGTTGCAGTTAAAAGATGGCAGTCTGCGGTTCGTTGTTAGTAAGAACAAAGAGTTCTACTCATGTGCCCCATATTTTCAAGGTTATCCACCCGTATTTCCGCAAAGTAATTGCATGTGATTTTGTTGATCAAATATAGCAAAGGGAGGGAATGCATTCAAGTAAGCTCTCATCGAAATACGCCCTATCTGCCTTTGTGAATTGTCGTTGACGTGATCCTCAAACACGAACTATGGGTATTTATTTGTCTGTTTGTTTGCCTGTCTGGCTAGGGGCAGCGTACTGATTCCGATTACCCGACGTGCTTGACTACAATGCACGCCACGGCGACCCACGAAGCAGTTCAACGACAGTTACATTGAGTATCTGTGCTTTGGTGGATGTTAATTGACGTCTACCCTATCGCCATCTACCCTCTTCTTGGCGCCGGCCGTCTTGCCTGACTTGTGAGATCTCCCAGGTAAGGTTGTCTCTACCGTTCTCTACCACATTCACTGCCTTCCGTCTCCTCGAATGCCAACTCGACCCGTCCAAATGGAGAGGGTGGGACGGCATCAAACCCTGGCGGTTTTTCGGTTGCTCTGAACCTCCATCTCCTCTCACTCAAATATCTGTCCAAACAACTACGATCAGTGTGTGTGACCTAAAGAGAGTCAGGATCACTGTTATAGCCAACTTGTTGGCAAAAGATGGAGGGAGTATTTAGGGATGAAGGGCTCGGGAGAACATGAGTGGGGATTGCTAGTTCCAATGGGCTCGGGAGAACGTGATGATGTGCCGTCTGCGCGAACACCCTACAAAATTCGCGAACTGGTTTATGTTCTTCACGAATGGACTTATAAATAAGAAAGATCTTCATGAAGTTGGGAAACGATAGAGTTGGAGTTTTCCCTGACTGCCAACTAAGCAGACTCCCCAGGCGAGATAATGAAGTCGAGTACGACGGTTCAACGATGGTACTTTAAGTTCACAAAGACCTCGTGAACGTATCTGAAATAACTATAACAAGAATTGAAGCTATCTGATATGCCTGACCTGGCGAGGGACGATATCAGAGGGAGTTATGCATACTACAAGGGAATTCGCCCTGACATCGCTAAGCAGAAGTCTTCATGAAGTAGCCGACAGCTTCGAGAACTTGATCGTCAATCCGTCAAGTCAATAAGCGCTAACCTTACCATCTTGGGAAGGTATCGGCGTTAGTTGACAAGCTTCGGAGGATCGTCCGAAGTTCGTGAACCTGCTCGGAAAACCGGAAAGTACGACTAAAGCTTATATGGTCATTTACCCGAAGCTCAGTCAGCCTGGTCATAGCCAAGAGAAAGAAAGAGTCAGCAAAGGAGTAAAGCAGTATGGCTTGGTGGAGCCAAGCACCCAGAATTCAGATCAATTCATCGGATTAGGTGCGCGAACGGAAGGGCGTGCTCTCTGGAAGCAATCCTCAGTGAATATCCATGTGGACTCGACAACAGCCGTGTCCAGACCAGGTTCGCGAAGCGCCTGGGCTGTGTTCTATGGTTCGAGACTCAACTCTCGGCCTTCGATACCCTCATGTGATTGTGTTTCTTATCTCTCTTTGTCTATGTTATCTGTTTGTTTCTTTGCCTGTTTGCCAAACAATAATTGCCTATATCTACGTCTCTGTTTTATCTATTATAGCATTAGCGGGTAGCTAGCGTTTGTATTTCGTGTCGGGACCGTGTTCCCAGGAATCTACGAGAGCCATCTGTTATTGAGAAAAGAGTGTTTAAGTTTGCGAAGTCAATCAGAGTTGTGTCGCTTGCGTTTATCGAATCGTTCTTGCGTTAACGTTGCTCGAGACCGTGTTCTCTGTTCGCGAAGTTATCCATCGTATCTCGACCCTTACCGTGTGTTAGCGAAGTCACTTCGTGAAGCATTTCTATCGTTGCTGGTTGAGCCTTAGCTCCCCCTCGAACTTGCAATCGTACAAGAAGAGTTCTAGAAGCCTCTGTCGACTAGACTTAGAGCTTTTACCTATACCCCTTGCCCGCCTTTATCTTCACGAAGGTATTTGGTGTGTTGTGTTGTTGTGGTTGTGTGTGTGTGTTTGAGTTCTATAGTTTTGTTGGTTAGAGAGCCCTAGTTCGCTACCTGCACATCAGTGAGTGGGGATTGCTAGTTCCAACGGGCTCACTCATACACACCAAGGCTTGTAGATCTCATTGGAGAGTCTGGTATTGACGCTCTCTAAGGACTCCATATTGAAGATGCCTGTATCGTGCCTTATCCTACGGTCAGTCAATCCTCCTCCCCCTCGTTGATACACCTAATCTATTGTACTTATCCAGGCTCTCTCTCGATGGCTCGAGGGCTCAGCAAGAAACCTACGCTCGGGCTCTGAGAGCGTTCGTAATGTCCATCACCAATGTTGTGGGGCCTAGCGAGCATGGCCAGATTTCCAGTTCGCTGCGACTGGAAACGAAGAAGGAGGTGTCAGGTGCAATGTTTATAGCGTGTCATCTCCCTTTCGCCACTCATTCTGGTTATTGATAATTCCCCACAGCTCGAGACCCTCTACACGATTCTCCCCTCCCAAAACATCGTCGCTCACATCGTTCAACTGATCAGCTGAACCAAACGTTCATCCATCCACGGCTCCATACTTGTCTCATAGCTTCTACTAGACGGATGTCACACAGACTAGGGAAAAACTAAGAGGGGAGGATGGAGGAAGTCATCAAGACGCCTCGCCTATACCCCCAGGAGCGTCAAGCTTGGGACGGCAGCAGCTGGTTGGGTGGTCAAAATCCTCGTACTACCACTCACTCGGACAAAGAATACGTATGTCAAGCTGCAAGAGGCGGCCCTTGCGATGGCAGCACTTACGAGGGAGCCCGGCCTGTGGCGGGTGGCTCGGGGAGCAGTCCAAGGTTGGGTCCAGATGGTACCTTTTTTTATTGCACCTTTTCTGTTCCAAAGTTGCACATTAATTAGGGAGCCTCTCTTCCCAGCTACTCCTATTGGTGGAGGAAGCTCTTGAGTTCGCTGCTGTCTGTTCTCCCTTCATCCTGCTAGATATGGTTTTTTTCTCGAACTTCGATTGATGTTGCTTCTCCTCTTCACAGTTCATGGTATCGCAACACTAGTGCTTGTACCCAACTACACAGGATTGGGGAAATGTGGAGATTCAGCTCGCGGCGTGTCAATGGTACGTCCTCTTTGCTTATCTCTGACATTCTACCTTTGCTCTCATTCCTTCCTTTGCTACTCGCTCTTCCTCCAGCATTCAAACAAACGTCCGTGTTCCTTGAAGTATTGATTCGACGACTTTCATCGCAGCCATCACCGTCGCTGTTGCCCTTATCAGCCTCACGGATTATTGACATTTGTTTTTTTGCACCATCAATTCACACCTGCGCACTCAAACATCGATGGGCATCTCTTAGTTCAACATAACCCAAATCCCTCCGTCATCTTCCTCCTCAAACAATACCGTTTGCTGGCATTGGGTGAGGGCGTTGAGAGGAAGGTGAAGGCTTGTTTCGCTCATGTCATTAGCTTTTCGATCCTTTTTGTTTCGTTCTCCTTTTTGCCTTCCTATATGAATCCTTTTCTTCTCTCTCATCACGTCTCAAGATTCCCTCGTATCTGTCTGTGAATATGTCAGCTTTTTGCTGACATAATGCTCAGCGAATTCAAAAACAGACAAAAGACTGGAGAGATGTCAAAGCTGGCATATTTCTGTGCCTTGTTGATCCTCTCTATGCTTTTTCGCTCAAGCCTCACGAGTCCTCGTCTAGGTCCCTGAGTTTCAGCAGCCACGACCTGCATACCATGCAAGACTTATGGTTCCTGCTAACACTGGCTCCTCCAGCACTGTGTTAATTTGTTTCGGATGTTCGCAGTTGGTGTCGGAAAGATTCGATTTGTGAGTAGTTTCAATCAACTCTCGTCAAAATGTCGGAAAGGTCCGACCTGCCGTTGGAGGCCGTTGCCACACCTGGCAACAAAAGCCGTATGGCACACATATTGGGTAAAAAACATACTTTGGTACAGGTTTGGCCTCTGTGGCGTCATTTGTTTTCAGGTTTTCTTGTTGGTTGCGAAACTTCGGCATGCACGCAAAATACTGGACACATTTTGTCATGTCTTGCCATCATGGTAGAAATTATGTCAGGTTACAAATTTTCATCTGTGTACAGATCAAGAATGCGGTATCAAATGGGTCAGGCTCTTTCTATACTTTTGTCAGGTTGTGTATCGATTCAAAATTTGTCAGGTTTGAAAAAGACAAGAATCTTGTCAGGTATGGAGATCAGCTGTCAGGCTACTGTTGTTTAGACTACTGCCAGGTCTGCATTAATGGAGGGGAAACATCAAGCTAGCACGGTTGGAGTTCTGTCAGGTACAGCAATCCTCTCAGGAGAATGCAGAGCTACCATACAGGCCAAGGGCAGTCACTGCTAATGGTAGTGCTGTCGAACCCCTCTTTAATTGCCTCAAAAGTTGTGCACGATTAGACTAGCCTTGTAAAACCCATCTCTCCTGGCTGCATTCAAGAAAGAGGTAGCCTTTTTGGGATTGTGGATGCTGCAATGCCTTGGGTTGGTTTGTGAACCTAGGTTTAAGAAATGTGAAGAAAGTGCGTGTCTGCATCAGTACAGTGGTTCTCAGTCAAGGAGAAATGATAGTTTGACTGACCCGCATCATCCCTTTAACAAAGTCCGGCCCTCCTGGAACAGTAACATCCAAATTCTATACATCAAGGAAGATCTATGCTCGTTTCATGTACTAAAAAATCCTCGAACAGGTAAGCCCGACTTTACCTCCAATTGGGAGAAAAGGCAAGGAAAACCTACCTTCTCTGCATCCTCAGTTTTTCCCAATGCCTTTGCAACCTGGGCAATGACAAAGTCATCAAAGGGCATAATGTGAAAATATATGTTAACTCATGTCACTCTCCATATTTATAGCGAGATAGGACTGAGATACTCACCTCAAGCATCCAGGGAACCCACTTGGTATTCACTCCACCCATGGAAGCAAAGCTCTGCGCTATATATCCCATGTATTTCCATACAATCACTTCCCTACCTTGGAGGTTCCAGCTGGGTGGCCGGTCATTGGCATCATGGAGGAGTGCTGCATAGAGATCCGACAGGGACATGCCTAGAGGCAAAGACGAGGAAGAGGAAAGAGGATATTTGATGAGGAAGTCTGCAAGGATTGGGTCAGTGTCTGCAGAAATAGAACTAAGTTGTTGGTGAGAGGTAAGTGGAGGGTGGCAACATACTACTCCCTCCTTGCATGTAATGCCTCACAGTGGCTCTGTGGCATTCAGGTAATCAGCCTACAAGCCAAATGCAAAAGGTTAGATGATTTAATGTTGATGTACATAAAAGACTCACCTTCGTTGATGCGCAGGTCGCGTTCTAAGGCTCAAAACACAACAAGACGAAGAACCAAGCTCTAACACCAACACACACACAAAACAAACACACCAAGTATCTTTGGAAGATAAGAGGCAGGCAAGGGTATAGTGAAAAGCTCTAAGTCAAGCTGGATTTGGGCTTCGGAATGTAAACTTTGCAATCGCAAGTTCGAGGGGGGAGCTAAGGCTCAACCAGGTTCGATGTTATTGCTTTGGAAGCTAAACTTCGTAGACAACAGACTTCGACAATACACGGATTTGACTTCAGAAGTGAGAACACGGTCTCGACACGATATAACTTTAACAACGCGATGAGGACACGGCCTCCAAACGACTTCTGAACTTAAACATGCAAAAGATAACAGAAAGGCTCTCGTAGATTCGGTGGGTAACACGGACCCGGACGCAAAAATACATGCTAGCT
>JANBPK010000903.1:0-35578 GCA_027579435.1 Candolleomyces eurysporus | reverse complement strand
GCCCCCACCTGCTGACGACGTCCACACCGACGCAATGCCGCCGCCGCCAGTCCTAGCTCCTGGCCTATGACGTACGCTATGTGGTATTCTCATTCGTTGCCTTAAACCCTAGTCCTCCGCTCTGCCTTGAATTCTTTCGATCTTCCCTCTTTCAATCCTTCGCTTCGACGCTTTTAGACCGACATCTTCATCCCTCCTTCCACTCCTTTTTTCGCTCGCTTCTATCCTCTCTATTCTTTCTTTCGTCTCCTATCGTCGTAAATCCCAACTAATCGATCGCTCCCTTCCCTTCGATCTCTCCCTTCCCTCCCCTTGCAGTCCCGGCACAACCAGGCGGCCAAAACATCTCCATCGAAAATCTACCGGCCGGGGACGACTACGTCCACACATTCATGAACTCAAGGCATCTCCCAAGGCCTTACGATTCTACCATCGGCGTAGATACGGCTACCATGGCTGCAGTCGCATGTGGGCTGAATCTGACAGCTTCGGTTGCGCTGCCTTCGCGGTTTGCAGCTGGTGCAGTCTCGATTGACATTCATTCGGGGGGNAAGCGGGTGGGAAATGACAGCCACATGCATGGAGAGCAGGAAGCGTCAGAGTTGCGTCGCATGTGGCTCGTCCTGTCGAGTGTTGGATCTGTGGGATTTGGTGAGGGGAGAATATAATCGGAAGTCTGGATGTTTCGCCAGCGACCGACCTGCATCTTTGTGTTGCTGCTAATTGGATGTCTACTCATGTCCTTTTTTCTGCCTTCCCTACTCTTCCCACGATCTCGGTCGGTTATCGAGAACAACTCGTTTTTCTTTCAAATCCTTTGCTTCTATTGTTTAATTTCACTTGTTGGTGACAACAACTGTTGATCTCGAGGAAGAAATTCGACTACCTACCTCCTTTGCTTGCCCACTCAGCTTCCTCTTCCTCTTGGTTTTCCTTTCAGGGCTCTCAGTTATTTCTTCAGTTCGTATATACAGCTTTCCGAATACATCTTTCCTTTCCATTTTCGTACGAACCTTTTACAGAACATCAGCAAGAGGGTGCCGCGGTGACCGCTCAGGTGCCAGGTAAAGTGGCCTGTCGTCGGAGGTAAGTTCCTGGATACCTAGGCACTGTCGACCTCAACGACAACCAGACATTGCCACTCACTGAATTTAGGAATTTTAGACGCCCCAAGGCAGTGCTCGGCTTCTTCACCACGTGAACCTGGTGATCCCCAAACGGTCTCAAACCCCTCTTTGACTCCACCACCCTCGTCCACAATCTCCCTCGACGTTGCTACATATTGCCGAATAACCAGACATGAATCCCACAGGAGGGCAGCGCGGCAAGCCTCGAAAACGAGACCGAATCAAGAAATTATTGAAGGATCCTTTCAGTTCTCGTACGGCCTCAGCCTCTCCTTCTCGCACCACCTCCCATCCTACCGTTACCGGAGACTCAGGCACTCTTTCTCAAGCTGCTCACGACGTCGCCGTCTCCACACCGCCAGCCGAGAACGCCACTCGCAGCGAAATCCAAAGCGATCAGGACAACATCAATGCAGGTAGCCAGCCTCGTCAAGATCTTTCCAGGCAGGCAATCCAATCCACCTCGTCGTTCATACCCCCCCATTTCCGTCTTTGATCATGACGGCGCATCGCAGGTCCCGAGCTCATTCCCTGTGAGCGGGCGCTTCGAGAGGTCCCGAGGACAGGGAGAGGTGCAGGGAGCCACCGCCCACGTCGAAAATCCGATCCAGGACCACGGTGCACCGGTCGTCGAGGGTAATCCCTCGGATTTATCTCCCTCAAACGAATCAAACGTCCCTGCGACTGCAGCCAACGAACCTCAGGAGAGTGCCGCCCACGTCGAACATCAGCCAGCGGAGTTCGCAGGCAAGGTCTACAAAGGCGTCAAGACTGTATTGCAGAGTATCGTCAAAGTAACGGATGCATTTACTCCTGTGAAGAGTGTCGCCGCAGGACTGCTGCTCATTTGCGACACAATCGATGTGAGTCTTTCTTTTGCGAGTTGTGACCCTCCTGACCGATCTATGGGTAGGCGTATGGCGAGAATAAGGAGGAATTCAACGCACTTCTCAAGAGGGTGGAGGTCTTGTCAAAAATTATGGTCTCTTGTCCATCTGATGTGCCGCAGGAGGTAAAGGACCGTTTTGACGGACTGTTACGGTGAGAGCAGTTTGGTTGTCTTGAGGGTAACCCACTCAGCCTGTGCTGGATTACGCAGGAGTCTGGAGGAGAAACAGAAGATACTGCAAGACAAGGCGGATCCGACCAGGTCAAGATTCGAACGGGTGATGCTCACCACGCAGGACAAGCAAGAGGTATTGAAGCTTACGCAGGAGGTTAGGTTCGCGATCGAGATAGCAATGGTGGGCTTCCTTAGGTCATACTCGCGATGGTAACTCACAACTGTCTAGTTCGACGCGATCATCGAGAATAGGACTCAGACCTATAGGATTGTTAGTGGTGTCGAATGGTTGCAGGAACGATTCAACGGTGCGTCTGGTTTCGCACTATCAGTTATCACTTCTCATAAGCCTCGATAGTTATCGAGGACCACACCAAGACTATGGACATTATCCAACGGACCGTCGAGTCGCTGAAGAGATCCAGTACGTTTATCTGACTCATTCCTCGTTTGTCACACTCAACCACAAAATCAGATACACTCCAGAAACTAGGGAGAGTGGAAGGCGCAGAGTATAGCAACGCAAAACGAGGTCTCGGGTGCATCCCCGGATCTCGCGTATCGCTACTTTCCACGCTGCTTGTGTGGGCGACGGATCCGAGTTCTCCTCATGTGTTCTGGCTTAGCGGACTAGCTGGGACGGGAAAGACAACTGTGTCGAAGACGTTTTGCTCCCAACTCGACAACCGTGGACTTCTGGGTGCGAGCTTCTTCTGCACACTCAAGGAATCGGACAAGGTGGATGTGTATTTGATCATCCCCACCCTTGCGAGGATCCTGGCAGAAAAACGACCTCAATTTGGCGATGCACTCGAAAAGATTCTCGAATCTGATGACAGCTGCAGAAATCCAGCAGAGATGGAGTTGAAAGATCAGTATTCGAAACTGATCCTCCTGCCTGCTGAGAAGACCTTTTCTGCTGATGAGCTCCTTGTGCTTGGTGTAGATGCCCTCGATGAGTGCAAGGATCAAGATGCTGTCAAGCTCTTCATTGCCGCAATTGTATCACAGAAGCCAGCTATGGCACTCAAGTTCTTCCTTACTAGTCGTCCCGAAGTCTCTCTGCGGGAGTCATTTGAGTCATCTACCCACCATGGGCAGCTCCGGCTCCATGATATCGAAGCTGACATTGTCAGAGCTGATATACTGCTGTATCTGAATGACCAGTTCAAATCCATCTCAGTACTGTACAAGCACTATCGGGGAAACTGGCCACCTCCAGAGATTCAAACCATTGGCAATTTCTCAGGAACACTGTTCATCATTGCAGCCACCATGGTGGCATATATTGCAACTTACTCAGGAAATCGCTTGAAGCGTTTCCAGGACCTTGGTCAACCCTCTGCCAATGTCCAGCTTTCTGGCATTGAGGCCCTGTATAGCAGAATCTTGGCTGAGGCATTCACAGATGTGGAACAAGAGGAGGCAGACATGATACAAACCTGCTTGTCACTGCTTCTCACAGCCCAGAAGCCTCTTTCAGTGGACAACTATGCCCAATTGCTGAACACAAATATCTTGACAATCAGAGAAGCCTTCAAGGCCCTTCATTCTGTTGTCCAAGTCCCTGATGAAGATTGTGATGATGCTCCAGTCTCAATCTTTCATGCCTCTTTTGTTGACTACCTGACATCAGAAAAGTGTCATGGTAAGCAATGGGCCATTGACAGATGCATCGCACACTCTACCACAGCTAAGGCGTGCTTCACACTTATGGACTCTAGGCTGCACCTTGGGATCTCAGGAGCCAAAACTTCATACCTGAGCAATGATGACCAACCTACACCTTTGCAGATTGAATCTGGACTAGCTTATGCATGCACAGCTTGGGGGGATCATGCTCTATATGCTGGAGTTACCAAGCCTTTGCAGCAAAGGATACAGGAGTTTGTGGAAACCATAGGGGTTTTGTATTGGGTGGAAGCTCTGAGTGTGTTGAAGAATGTCAACTATGCCTACAATACACTCTGGAAAATATCCAAGGTAAGTAGATTACCAAAGAACTAATGACATAAGAATTGACAAATCATACAGAAACTGATGCCAACTGAGCTTGGGCTGTTGCTGAACAATATTGGAGATTTTGTGCACAACTTTGCCACACCAATTAGGCACAGTGCTCCACATTTATATCTATCAGCACTCCCCTATTATGCTACAACAGAACAGCCAGCACAGGCACTTTTAAAATTTCTGTCAATTCCCAGGATTCATTATAACTTGACCCAAAGACTAGGAGTATCAAGAATACAAACCAGAGATGTAGTGGCATCTGTTGCATATTCTCCCAACGGCAAATACATTACCTCAGGGATAAGAAATGGAAAAATTCAACTGTGGAATGCTCAGACAGGACAGCCAGCCTTGGAGCCAATGACAGGGCATAGCAACTGGCTCACATCTGTTGCATTCTCTCCTGATGGCAAGTACATTGTCTCAGGCTCATATGACAAGACCATCAGGCTGTGGGATGCTCCAGACCAGACAGCCAGCCTTTGAGCCAATGACAGGGCATAGTCGCCGCATTGGATCTGTTGCATTCTCTCCTGATGGCAGGTACATTGTCTCAGGCTCAAGTGACAAGACATATCAGGCTGTGGAATCGCTCACCACAGGACAGCCAGTCTTGGAGTCAAGAACAGGGCATAGGTGACCATGTGAGATCAGTTGCATTCTCTCCTGATGGCAAGTACATTATCTCAGGCTCAGAAGACAAGACCATTAGGCTCTGGGATGCTCAGACAGGTCAGCCAGCCTTAGAGCCAATGACAGGACATCGCAATTGGGTCAGATCTGTAGCATTTTCTCCTGATAGCAAATATATTGTCTCAGGCTCAGAAGACAAAACCATCAGGCTGTGGGATGCCCAGACAGGACAGCTAGCTCTGGAGCCAATGACAGGGCATAGCTGGTATGTTGGATCTGTTGCATTCTCCCCTGATGGGCAGTACATTGTCTCAGGCTCATCTGACAAAACCATCAGATTGTGGGACACTCAAACAGGACAGCCAGCCCTGGAACCAATAACAAGGCATAATAACCATGTCAATTCTGTAGCACTTTCTCTCGATGGCAGGTGCATTGTCTCAGGCTCATCTGACAGAAACATCAGACTCCAGGACCAAACAGAACAGTCAGCCTTGGAGCCAATGACAATACATAGCAACAAGGTCAAATCACAGCCATTTTGTCCACAATTTCTGTTTCTACATGACTATCCAGCTGGGATCTTGACACTCAATTCCAATGGTTGGATTCAAAACACTTCTGGAGATCTTTTGTTCTGGATTCCACCCCATTGCCAACCTGGCCTATGTTTTAATGGCACTTGTCTTATCATTGGAAATCTCCAGACCACCAAAGTTGAGCTCACCAATGCAGTTTATCATGGTTTTGACTGGCTCAAGTAAGTTCCAAAATCTCTGCCTTGTTCTACTCTATTTAATTTCTCTAAGATGTAGGGAAGCTTCCTCTGGTGATCATCAAACATGCCAGCCTTGGCCTATCACTACTGTAAGTTTTTCCAATGCTAATTAGAATTTTCCTTGCAACTTAAAGTGCTTTGATTTCAACTTAGCTCTCAGAAAAACACTCCAACTTGCCCTAGAACTGCTCTTTGATTCAACTATCACTTTATCTTTTTCCTATGACACTCTTTGTGTTCCTTGTATTATACTCTGTTGTGACATTTTTTTTGTGTGGCTTGTATACTGCATCATGGATGCATCCACTACAACATTCAGGTTGTGTGTAGTAGGCTATTGAGCAATATGTCCTGAGGGTTCTGTGGTACTGCTGGTCACCATTCTCTTCATTGCCTCAGGCCTGATTCTTTGACACCTGATGACATGCTTGTGTTTAATAGTGCATTATAAATATGCTTCCCCTTCCATTTGCTCTTTACTATAAAAAACCTCAATAGCTTGTTTGAAACAGACTAGTGTTGGAATGTATTTGGTTTGGTGAGTTTGAAAGAGAAACAAGAACAAATGAATCCAAGTACAACTATGTGCTGATTAGAGCTAAAGCCGTGCAGATCAATCCAATTAAAGTGCCTTGCAATAGATGCCACATCAACCCATTTGCACTCAAAACTTTTTTCAACTTCTTCAGACTTTGGGAAAGTTTGAATGGTTCATAAAATTTGTATACCAGCTGTTTAAGACCATAAAGCACATATTTGAGGTTACAAACAATCCTCAGGTCCAATGCTGGGAACTCTGGGATCTGCTCCACAATCACTCTTGTACTCTGAGCTCTTGCAGCCAGTGAATCAGTCCACCCATAACTCCTTGGCCTCTAATAATCACCACAAGCAACTGCTCCACCCTTCTCCTTGCTCTCTCTAATCAGGCCATCAGGGTGATACTTATATGCAAACACCTGCTGTGCATTAATGGCTTTCTCTCCCAGGGTAAGATAACACTCACAGAGAGCTCACTGCCCATGTGGATTTTCCAGGGGGATGAGGATGTGCCTGGTGAGGCAATTGAAGCCAACAACAGCAATTATAGAGGGAGGACAGCAACAACAATAATGGTCTTTATGCAAATCAAATGCTTACTTTGGTAATAAACAGGACATGTACTTCATGATTGAATAGAAATAGATCCATTATTTTATGCCTAGCTTTGTTGAAGTTTTGCCTATTGAGCTCACAGCATGTCAACTGCCCAGACATTGTGAAGAACCAGGCTTGACATCTCTCAGATGCCTCGGAAGAAGTCCATGCACACTTAATTGATGGAGCTGCACTGGCTGTCTGCATGACACCACCGAGGTATCCCAATTGGCGCTAGCTGTAGGAAGCAATCACCTGTGTGAAGTGGCCGATGCGTCGCACAGCAAGTTCCGGGGCATTTTTGACTGGACTAGCGGAAAACAGCGGCTGCAGTGATGGCTGCAGATGCTGCAAGCACTGTTTTGGCACACAATGACCCCCCGTAGTACCCGAGTCAAAAATGCCTCGGAACCATATTCGTTCCAAGCCGGTGGAGAGGATGTCACCTGCTGACCGCACACTAAAGTTGGCATACCCAACGACAAAGAGGGCTTAGGCGGTATCATCATCGGAATTTGTGGCTGGCCATGGAGGGCACCAGGAGGCCTGGTGCTTCGGTTGTGCTGCGAAGTGTGGCGCGGAGGAACAGCGTGCACGCTCTCGGGCTACTGTGCAAATAGCCTGCATCTGTGTGGATCGGTTGTTGATTGGGAGGAGAATGTCCACCCCGGCCTGGGTGGGCCACTGGGAGGCTGATCGTACGATGCCTGATCGACAGGCACCCGTTATGGTGCGTGGGGACCCGAGGAGGAAGGAGAGGGGTGCGAGAGGGCGTAGTAAGCCCTTGTTAATGCAGAATTGCATTTAGCATTGGCGACAGCGATACGTTGCGGTTGTCCAAGGAGGACTTGGATGGTGTCCTCAAGATCATCAAAGTTCGTTAGCGTCAGGCCGATAGAAGAAGAGGATGGGATGGGACGGAAATAAATAGGATAGAAAGAAAGCTAGGAGAAGAAGGAGGAACGGACTAAAAGCAATAGGTTGGGATGGGATGAGAAAAATCAGGGTAAGACGAAAGCGAAGAACAAGAGAAAGAGCGACAAAAGAATGAGGAAGAGGAACAAAAGAAGACAAGGAACAAAATACGCACTTATGCATAGCAGCAAGCATATGAGGCGGGAACGCCTGCAACGGAATCCCGACAGGGGAGACGGGGAGAGGCTTCTGTCGCTAAGGACATTTGACCTTGCATGAAACTCTCCAGGAGCCGGAACCCATTCCAACTATTGACGACGAAGGCATAGACAGTACACCATTAAATCCAAGCATCAGCGCAGACGAAGAGCTGGGATTCCTCGAGATCGGAGTGGGTGGTTCGAATGGGGGAAAGGTTCAGACTCGACAGATCGAAATCACCGTCATCATCCCCAAGGTTCTTCCGCTCAGAGAGTGAGGGTGTGTCGACACCTCTCATAGTCGCTTGCTGTCAACAGATTCGGTAGGCGAAGCGGTGGTGGACTCAAAGTCGCTATCGGTGGTGACGGACACCAGGTCGGATTTGAAAGCTTGGTGAATAAGGGTGTCATGGGCGTTTAGAGCAAACCTGCAGAACGAACGAATCAACGACCGCAGGGGAGAGGACGGCGATCGACAACGGCGACTCAAATTTGCATTCACGCCATTACATCCTACCTGGGACCAGCAGAAGAGGTGGGGGAATGGACAGCGAATATATTGAGCTCGCACTGGGTGCTACGATAAAAGCAGTAGAAAACAAAGGACGACGGAAACCATGGGGTCCAGTAACCGATAGGAGGGGCTACGAGAGCTGCGATATTCCCGTTAATTCGATTCTATCGCCACCAATCTCCAGTCCTCCTTCACGAACGCTCGCTACTCTTCCCAACTTGCTATCAGTCGCTATCCTATTACTAGTAACGTCTGTCGATCCGGGGTCAGAGAGGTAGTCTGCGGAAGACTCGGTCCGGCTGGCGATATCGGAGGCGGTTCCGTTCCGGCCGATCGTACTTTCTTGGCTCTCGACCACATCGAAGCATTCACCTGCCTAATACTCTCGGAACGGTGAACTCGGCGCAAACTGAACCCTACCAATTACTGCCTGACGCCAACCTCCTCCTCTAAGTCTCATCTCCGACTCGTCCATCTTCAGCCCATGTCAACGACCCCCTACGACATGCCCAGATCTCTACAGCAAAGAACATTCCTTTCATCATAGGTGCATACAGTCCAGGAGAGCAGGCAAGGCTTCCCGTATCAACTTTTATACCGCTAAACGAGAACAACACAATATCAGTTGTCATCGTCTTGCAACGGCGCAGGGCTTGAGTGAACTGAGGAGCTGGGTCATTGTAGATGTCCGACCTGCTCAATGGCTACCCCTCATGCTAGTGCTTCATCAGCTTTCATCAAGTTTCTGTGTTGGCCTGCTTCCGTGGGTGTGTTGCGTTGTTAGTAAGCCCTTTCCCTCATACCACGATGGTTCACTAATGACACCACCATGATCCTCCATGTAGAGTCGGCGAGGATAAACGCCGATGGGGTGGGTCCTCATAAAAAGGCACGGTACGTAGAATCCTCTCGTTCCTTTCTTTCGTCCCTTGCCTTCAACCCTTCTCCATATTCCTCCGTACTCTGCCTTTGATTCTTCCTACCTTCCCTCCTTTAACCCTTCCCTTCGACCATTTCTCTCCTTTGCTGTAGGGCGACATCTTTGCCCTCATTCCGCTCCTCTTTTCTCGCTTCTCTTTTTYCTATTCTTCCCTCCCTCTCCTATTGTCATAACTCCTAACTAACCGACTCCCCCCTCACCGAACCTTGCCTTCGCTCTGCTTACAGTCCCGGACAAACCAGGCGGCCAAATCTCCTTCGAAAATGGACCACGTCTTCGTGTTCATGAACTCGACCCACGGTGTCCTACAAGGCACCTTCTAAGCCTTATGATCCTATCCTCGTCGGGGCTCACCGATGACGTCTGTGGATAAGGCTGCTGCGGTTGCGGTCGCGTGTGGCTCGAATCTGACAGCTCCGGTTGCGCTGGAGTGCTGGTAGGAGGTTCGCGGTTCCCATTGGGGCCGGTAGGCGTTGGTGGTGTAGAGGCACGCGGTCTGGGTTAACATTCACTCGGAGCAGCAATGGCAGGCTCGTGGATAGATCCCAGGAAGGGTCGGACTTGCACAGCGTCAAGCTTGCTCGTCCTGTCGGGTGTTGGACCTGTAGGATCTGTGAGGGCCGAGGAAGATATGCTTTGGTCTGGATGTTTTCCCATGACTCCTTCACCAGCGACTGACCTGCATCCTTGGGCTCCTACTCCTTGGTCGTCCACTCTGTCTCTGCTTTCGTACTTCTTTCCGACCCTCAATCTTCCCCTACTCTCCCCATGATCTCGGTCGGTTGTTGAAATCAGCTCGTCGATACTTCTTTCTTTCGCATCCTTCCCTTCCAGCGTCTATATTATGGTCTTTTATTTCGTTGGTGACAACAACTGGTGACCTCGAGGAAGACATTTCGAAAGTCAATATTGTTGGACGGCTTACCTCCTTTACTCGACTAATTATATTCCTCTTCCTCTTATTTTCGTTACTTGAATATTTTCCCTGTTTTGAGATCTTTTTTTAGGACCTATAGCGGTTTCACAACCTTCCTTTCCTTTACTGCATCCGTGCACAGCTACGCCATATGCCTCTGATTCTCAGCTTAGGAAGACAGGGCGGTGGGTGCTTAGGAGGATGCCAGCCTGGTGCCAGGTGAAACGGCGTGTCGTCGGAGGTATGGTCCTGGATACCGAGACATCGTACGCCTCAACGTCGCTACTAGCCGAAAATATTAATTGTTGGAATTTAGCCGCCCAAGGCTGTGCTTGGCTCCTTCACAGCACATCACCACGTGAGCCCGTTGTCCCAAGAAACCATCGTGAGTGGCACATTGAAGTTGCCCTCGACTACTACTTCCACCATCCTCGTTCACGATCTCCCTCGACGTTACTGCATAGTGGTGAAAACCAGACATGGAACCCCCAGGAGAGCGGCGTAGCAAACCTCGAAAACGAGATCGAATCAAGAATTTCTTCAAGGATCCTTTCGGTTCTCGCACAGGCTCATCCTCTTCTTCTCGCACCACCTCCCATCCCACCGTTGGAGGGCCAGGGACCAGCGCTGGTCACGACGTCGCCATCCCCACACCGCCGGCCGAGAATGCCACTCGCAGCGAAATCCAAAGCAATCAGGACAACATCAATAGAGTTGCAGGTGGCCAGCCTCCTCAAGAGCTTTCCAGCCAGGCAATTCAATCCACTTCGCCAGAGGTCATCCCAGCACAGAACGAAGTAGATACTTTTATACCCACCTCTGGTCATAATGGCGCATCGCAGGTCTCGAGCCCATTCCCTCCGAGTGGGCCCTTGGCGATGTCCCGAGAAGAAGCAGAGGCGCAGGGAGGTACCGCGCACGTCGAAAATCCGGTCCAGGACNATGGTGCGGCGGTCGCTGAGGGCAATCCCGTGGCTCTATCGTCTGGAACGGAATCGAACATCCCTGCGACTGCGACATCTCCAGCAGCCAACGAAGCTCAGGAGAGTGCCGCTCACGTCGAACATCAGCCAGCAAGGGTCGCGGGCAAGATCTACGAAGGCGTCAAGACCACACTGCGTAAAATCGTCCAAGTATCGGACGCGTTTCCCCCGTTGAAGAGCATCGCTGCAGGACTGTTGGTCATTTGCGATACGATCGATGTGAGTGCCTTCTCTAACAAGATATGATCTTCCGTATGAATCTATGAGTAGGGATATGGCGAGAATAAGGAGGAATTCAACGAACTCCTCAAGAGAGTGGAGGTGTTGTCGAAAATTATGGTCTCTTGTCCATCCGATGTGCCGCAAGAGGTGAAGGACCGTTTTGATGGACTCTTACGGTGAGAGCAGTTCATTCATCTCGAACGTCAACGTACTCAGCCCGTGCCGGATCGCGCAGGACTCTGGAGGAGAAACAGAAGATACTGCAAGCCAAGTTGGACCCGAACAGATCAGGTGTTGAACGCGCAATTCTCGCCGCCCAGGACAAGGAAGAAGTGCTGAAGCTTACGCAAGAGGTCAGGTTCGCGATCGAGATAGCAATGGTGAGCCTCCTTTGGTCGTACTTGTGATGGTGACTCACAACTTTCCAGTTCGACGCGATCATCGAGAATAGGGCTCAGACCTTTCGGATTGTTAGCAGCATCGACTGGTTGAAGGAACAATTGAACGGTGCGTCAAGTTTCGTAACATCAGTCTCCGTTTCTCATGGGCCTCGATAGTCATCGAGGACCACACCAAGACGATGCACACTATGAAACGGACTATCGAGTCGCTGAAGAGATTCAGTATGTTTATCCGACTCTTTCCTCGTTTATCACGCCGCTCAGACACAAAATCAGATACTTTCCAGAAGCTAGGGAGAGTGGAAGGCGCAGAATATAGCAACGCAAAGCGAGGTCCCGGGTGCATCCCCGGATCTCGGGTGTCGCTACTGTCGTTGCTGCTCGTGTGGGCGACGGATCCGAGTTCTCCTCACCTGTTCTGGCTTAGCGGGTTGGCTGGGACAGGAAAGACAACTGTGTCGAAGACCTTCTGCTCCCAGCTCAACAACCGGGGACTTCTGGGCGCGAGCTTCTTCTGCACGCTCAAGGAATCGGACAAGATGGACGTGTATCTGATCATCCCCACGCTCGCAAAGATTCTGGCAGAGAAACGACCTCAATTCGGCGATGCACTTGAGGAGATTCTCGAATCCGATGACAGCTGCAGAAACCCAACAGAGATGGAGTTGAAGGACCAGTACACAAAACTGATCCTCTTGCCTGCTGAAAAGACCTTTGCTGCTGATGAACTCCTTGTGCTTGGCGTAGACGCTCTTGATGAGTGCAACGATCAAAATGCTGTTGGAGACTTCATCGCAGCAATTGTGTCGCAGAAGCCAACCATAGCACTCAAGTTCTTCCTTACTAGTCGTCCTGAGATCTCTCTGCGGGAATCCTTTGAATCATCCACCCACCATGGGTGGCTTAGGCTCCATGATATTGAAGCTGACATTGTCAAAGCTGATATACTGCTGTATCTAAATGACCGATTCAAAGCCAATCCACGGGTCTATAATCACTATCGGACAAAGTGGCCACCCCCAGAGATTCAAAGTATTGCCAATGTCTCAGGAACACTGTTTATTATTGCAGCCACCATGGTGACATATGTTGCAACTTACTCAGGAAATCGCTTGAAGCGGTTCCAGGAACTTGGCCAACCAACTGCAAATGTCCAGCTTTCTGGCATTGAAGCCCTATACAGCAGAATCTTGGCTGAGGCATTCACAGATCTAGAACAAGAGGAGGCAGATATGATTCAATCCTGCCTGTCACTGCTTCTCACAGCCCAGAAGCCTATCTCAGTGAGCAACTATGCCAAATTGCTTGGGATGGATACCTTGGCAATCAGAGAGGCCTTCAAGTCCCTTCATTCTGTTGTCCAGGTCCCTGATGAAGGTTGTGATGACACTCCAATTTCAATCTTTCATGCATCTTTTGTTGACTACCTGACATCACAAAAGTGTCATGGTAAACAATGGGGTGTTGACAGATGCATTGCACATTCCATGACAGCCAGGGCATGCTTTACACTCATGGATTCTGGTCTATACTTTGGGATTTCAGGAGTCAAAACCTCTTATCAAAGCAATGATGACCAACCTACACCTCTGCAAATTGAATCTGGACTGGCCTATGCATGCACAGCCTGGGGAGAGCATGTTCTCCATGCAGGAGTCACCAAGTCTTTGCAGCAGAAAATGCAGGAGTTTGTGGAGAAACTAAGGGTTTTGTATTGGCTGGAAGCACTGAGTGTGTTAAAAAATGTCAACTATGCCTACAACACACTCTGGGAAATATCCAAAGTAAGTGTGTTATGATTGGTGAACCTGTAACATGAGAATTGACAAATTATGCAGAAACTGGTATCAACTGACCTTGGGCCAGTGCTGAACAATATTGGAGATTTTGTGCATAACTTTGCCACACCAATTGGGCACAGTGCTCCACATTTATATCTGTCAGCACTACCATTCTATGCTGCAACAGAACAGCCAGTGCAGGCACTTCTAAAATTTTTGTCAGTCCCCATTGTTCATCACAACTTCACTCAGAGACATGTGGTATCAATGATGGGGGCCCAATATGAAGTAGGGTCTGTTGCATTCTCTCCCAATGGCAAATACATTGTCTCAGGGATGAAAAATAGGGCCATTCAAGTTTGGAATGTTCAGACAGGTCAGCCAGCATTGGAACCAATGGCAGGACATAGCAAGTATGTTACATCTGTTGCATTTTCCTCTGATGGCAAGTACATTGTGTCAGGCTCATTTGACAAGACCATCAGGCTGTGGGACGCTCAGACAGGACAACTAGCCCTGAGGCCAATGACAGGGCATGACAAGTCAGTTGAATCTGTTGCATTCTCTCCTGATGGCAATTACATTGTCTCAGGGTCAAATGACAAAACTGTCAGGCTGTGGAATGCTCAAACTGGAAAGCTAGCCTTTGAGCCAATGGCAGGGCATACTGATCATGTCACATCTGTTGCATTCTCTCCTGATGGCAAGTATATTGCCTCAGGCTCATATGATGCAACAATCAGGCTGTGGGATGCTCAGACAGGACAGTTAGCCTTGGAGCCAATGACAGAGCATAGCAAGTATGTCACATCTGTTGTGTTCTCCCCTGATAGCAGGTACATTGTCTCAGGCTCAGATGATAAGACTATTAGGCTCTGGAATACTCAGACAGGTCAGCCAGCCTTGGAGCCAATAACAGGGCATAGAGACTATGTCAGATCTGTTGCATTCTCTCCTGATGGCAAGCACATTGTCTCAGGCTCATATGATCAGACCATCAGGCTGTGGGACATTCAGACAGGACAGCCAACCTTCAAGCCAATGACAGGGCATACCAAGTATCCCAGATCTGTTGCATTCTCCTCTGATGGAAGATACATTGTCTCAGGCTCATATGACAAGACTATCAGGCTGTGGGATGCTCAAACAGGACTGCCAGCCTTGGGGCCAATAATGGGGCATAGCAATGAGGTCACATCTGTTGCATTTTCTCCTGATGGCAAGTACATTGTGTCAGGCTCAGATGACAATACCATCAGGCTGTGGGATGCTCAGACAGGACAGCCAGCCTTGGAGCCAATGATAGGGGATAGCAACAATGGCACATCAGGGTTATTTTGTCCACAATTTCCATTTTTACACAACTATCCAGGTGGAATGTTGACACTCAATTTCAATGGTTGGATTCAGAACTCCCTGGGAGATCTCCTATTTTGGGTTCCACCCCATCTCCACAATGGCCTTTACCTTAATGGCACTTGTCTCATCATTGGAAATCTACAGACCACCAAAGTTGACCTCACTGATGCAATTTATCATGGTCCCAACTGGCTCAGGTGAGCCCAAAGACTTCTTGCCTTGGTTCATTCCATTCAATTTCTTTTAGATGTAGAGAAGCACAGTAGGCATCAAGCATGCCGGCATTGGCCCATTGTTGTTGTAAGTTTTGCCAACATTGATTATAATTTTGTCTTGCAACTTAATGGCTTTGGTTACAATTTAGCAGAATAGCACTCCAACTTGCTCTAAAATTTTTCTTTTGTTCAACTGTCATCCCACCTTTTGTCTGTGATACTCTTTGTGTTCCTTTGTATAATCTGTTATAACATTCTTTCTGTGTGTACACTGCAACAACCATGCACTGCACTATTAATTTCGTCTGTAATGAGCTATCAAGCAACATATTCCAAGGTCTATTTGGGGTTTTACTGGTCCTGTTATGGGTATACTGTGACTTGGCATAGCAGCAGCAATCTGCTCTTTTATCTTTCTTTACTTTTACTTACTTTGTCACTTTTACATGGACTCAGAAAACCTTAAGACACTGTGGTTTTTTATGTGTTTGTTCAATGAGCACATCTTAAGTAAATCAGGTGCAAGGAATGCATTTATTTACAGTTTGTGTTTACAGCAAATTTGGGTGATCATGAGATTCGGGAAATTTTTCCCGTGCATCCAAAACAGTGTCCCAATTTGGATTTTACTGCAGCTTGCCCTCTGTCCCCCATCATCGTTGCTCCCTTCGTCACTGTTAGCTCTAGGGCTGCCCTCACTGTTGGCTAGACTCTCAGGGCACTGCACTGCCACAACTGTACCAGCACTTATTGCACTGCTTGCCCACTCTGACCTTGCCAGCATCTCGTATTGGTGCCATGGTCTATTGAAGGATCAGCAAGGATTTCAAGGAGTGTGCTGTGAGCCTCTGGCAAAGAGGCTGGGATGTCAACAATATTGCAGATATTCTCTGCATATCCCAAGCCAGTATCTATCACTGGCAAGTATACCTCAACAACTATGGCACAGTTATTTGCCCCTCAATCCGAGGCGCCCCTTGCATTCTCTCTCGGCTTGTTATGACAGCCTTACACAGCCTGTTCAAGACTGATCACAACCTCTACCTGGATGAAATTGTCTACTGGCTTGCCATCAACTACAACATCTCCATTTCTAAGACTGCCCTTCATGACAATCTCAAGCAGGCTGGGCTCACTTGAAAACTCCTTCACAAGGTAGCTATCGAACATGATGAACAACTTCAGTGGCAGTGGAAGGATTTCATTGCTGGAGATGATGTTAGCGGGGATGACATCGAGTTCATCTGTGTTGATGAGACCAGCAAGGATGAGCGTACTTTTGCTTGGCGTTATGGAAGAGCACTTTGTGGCGAGTGTGCTGAGCTTATGGACCTGTGTTTGTGCAAGGAGATTGGTACTCCCTGTTGTGCACTATGACTGTAGATGGATACATAGCTGCAGAAGCTATTGAGGGGTCATTCAACTCCCTCCGGTTCTATCGTTTTATCGAAGAACAAGTGGTATGTCATAAATTCAGTCCTTTTTGCTAGCTAACCTACTTTGTCAGCTTCCTCAGATGAATCCCTTCCCGGATTCGAGATCTGTTCTCATGCTCAATAACTGTAGAATTCATCACACCAACCCTCTCATTGCTATCATTCGCACTTCCAGATGCCTTATTTTATATTTACCAGCTTACTCTCCCAATCTGAATCCCATCAAGGAGTCTTTCAGTACCATCAAAGCTTATGTTCGATGTCATGGTGCCACTCTGCAACAAGCTGAAGATCCTATTGCAATGCTACTTGATGTTTGTGGCTGTATTACCCCAGAGATGTGCTATGGTTGGCTCTGACATGCAGGTTACATTTGACAGGCTTGATTGTATTGCACAGTAGAGAAAGAAAGAATCACAAAATTTTTACCAATGAATTTTACATGGTTGCTTCTTTCATAAACAGATGATGTGCCTTCAAGAACTGATTCCAGCCAAGCCAGGTAAATCCAGCCTTTTCCCACTCTGCTTGAGGGAGCTTCTCAACTCCAGAATCTCCAGGTTGATATTCAAGCTTTTGCAGCCTCTCGAGAGTGACGTCTGAAACTTCATAGCGCGTGCAAAATTCTTCCAGGGAGATCCTCGGAATATTACAAGCAGGGGTCAGAGAAACAGGGTAGTGTATTGCTGGAACTGCACCAGGCATTGCCCCTGCAAGCAATGCATACGGGTTGCCTGGATACTGCGGCAGAGGTACTGGGCCTGGCATGAATGGGTAAGGAAATCCACCAAAAGGTGGAAATGGATACGGATACCCAGATGCAGTGGGCACAGCATCTGGCATTGCAGGTCCAGCTGGCTTAGCCTTCATCACTTTTGAGATGTCAAAGTGAGCCGAGTTAGGTGGGACATCAACTGTAACTCCAGGCTTGCCTTGGGACTATGTTCTGGAAGATACATCAGCAATGAATATTGGTTTCCTCCTAGATTCAAAACAAACCAAAGTGTTTGCCCAAACTTGGAGCCATAAGGGAGTAAGCTCCCAACAATATTTGTTGTTTCCAATAGCTTGCTCTAAAATGTGCTTGTTGGGGTAATCTGGATGGTTATCTATGATGTGGCGGTGGTGAAGCTTGGCTAAATGTCCCACTGAACCTTCTTGCATAGCCGCCTGTCAGGCCCAGGTAGAGAACAACAGGCTTCTTGATGACTTACAATTTGGGCCTTCGCTGTGGTATCATGAAGCTTGGGCACCATCTTTGCCAATTTTTCTTCATGATCATCGGGCCTTGGTACATGCTCACTGCCGGGAGTTTCCCAATACTAAAATTTCAAACCAATCAGNAAAAAAGCTAAGCCAGAGAGATAAGAGAAAGAGACATACAACATTGTCAGTGGCAGGAGGTGGCATATGGACTTTGATGATGAGATTTGCAGTCCTTTCAACGCACGTCTAAAGAAAAGGATTTTACACCTCTAAGTCGATAAATGTTGTCGACCAGACACTCCTCTGATACAGTTGAAAGATTCGTAATCTTCTCTCTGAATTGAAGCTGAATTTAGAGAACAGGCAGACGCGGCCTGAGTGGCCGGTTGACCCAACGGGTAGCTTGACAAATCGGGTACCTAGGATCGGGAATTAGGTCAGTTATCTCAAAAACACGCTCACCACCGGAGAATTCAATGTTAGTGCTAGCTTCCCGTCCATAGCAGGTCTGGGTTGTTCTTCTAGCCTTTTCCTCCGGTTGGGCGTATACAGTAGCGAGCAAGGGGAAGAGGAGACGGTAGGCTACCAACTTCATCATTTATATTTTACTCCCTATAGACGTACCACCGAGCGCCATATGCAGCAAAGAACCGATTCACAGTTTCTTCTCAAGCCCTTGCATAAAGCAGTGTGTTGCACAGCTGCTGACTGCAGTCATCATTCCCGGGGCCCAAGGTTTTGTCAAGGACGGAGCGGCATGACTGCATAAAACGCCATGAAATGTTTCATATCGAGGAAGCTGGTGTCACTCATTGGTTGGGAATTCGTAAAAGGGCGGAGAGCGTTTACTCACCTTGAGGTAACCCGCAGTCCGATATTCACGATAACAGACGCGTCGGCAGGGTCTGATGAGATCTTAGCTTCGGACCAATTTACTCAGACGCACGAGATGTAGAGAAAGACTGTTTGGGCCTGGGGCACCCCCACGACCGCTTGCAACACGCTAACAAGGAGCACTGTCACCCGTCGCAAACGATGCGGCGACCATGAAATCGCATTTCTAGTTACAGGGCTTGAGAGCTGGGCGCATTATAGAATCAATACAAATCCAAGGAGATGAGCGCAGGGGAATTGAATGCAGCTGACACGATGATGGAAGTCATACAAACTTCAAATCACCGGTGAGGTCAGGACGGAAGATCCCGAACTTCGTTAGCGCCTCAGTCAGTGCCTTTACCCACAAGAGATATCCCGAACCTGACAGAAGATATACAGAAGATATACGCGGAAGGTCCTATAGACTTTGGGCGACAATCACTTTTCCCCGAGAATCGCTCGCGCTGCAGCAACCGTGGTGGATTACACCGGTCCTATTACTAGATGAAATTACAATTGTGTGCAGGAAGCACCACACAGCGCTTGAAGCTTGAAGAGCCATTACTGTAATACAAGCACTATTTTAAGAGAAACATAAAGTGGATGAATCAATGCTGAAGCAAAGCAGCATTGGCGTGAAGGAAAGCGATCCCTTCCTTGCGATAATCGTCCTGAATCACCGTCGTGTTTCCTCCGCGCAATTGCATCAGAACCTTGTAAAGAATATGAGGTCGTACATAAGTACCAAGGGGAAAGCGGCTTACCTTCTTTGCAGGCGTATACTGAGGCCAATGCGGACCTGAACGAAGAGAGGTTAATGAATTGACCGAGAGCCCGGATAGAGCCACTAACTGACGCTGAATTCCTTTGCCATCATTAGGGTTCAGAGTAACGGCGAACGAGATCCAATAGTCCATCATGATCTTACTGAGATTCCTTGCAGCTTCATCGGCACTTCCGTAGGGTGGCAGATATGGAGGTAGGCCGTCTGGACTAGTCGGGGGAACCTGCCCAAAGACGAACCGAATCTCCGAGCCGTGAGTAACTACGAATCGACGGTTGAACAGTCAGCAACAGGAAATGGACGAAAGCTCAAGGTTCGTACCTCCAGATGATGGATTGGGTTGAGGGTGAGTGAAGAGGTAACCATACGATTTGACTCCAGCCTTCGCTGCGACTTCAGAAAGCATACGACGGGGTGCATCAAACACGATATCACCAACTAACGAGCACCTCAGCATGATCAACTTGGCTGAAAAACAACAAGGAACTCACTGATGGACGAATGCCTCTTGTAAGAAGGAGGAAAGCCGAACAGCTCGTCGCCAGTACCATAGGGAGAACCAACCGAAGGATCTTCGGGGTACAGTGTAAGTATCTGGTCGAGCGCAGCACCGAGCGCATCCTGGGAGCCGGAACGCGGGGAGCTAAGGGCTACGAGATCGTCCTTGAGCGCCTGGTTTGACAAACTTTCGCGGCTTGAAAAGGATGTCCCTGAAAGGGTCACCGATCAATATGAGCACCAGTTATCGACAACACAACACTAACCTTCGTCAAGATTGGTTCCGGTAATAAAGGGAATCCTTGCAAACCGTCCCTTGGCATACAGACGAGAAGACAAGTTGAGATAAACGCTTCCTCGACGACCGTCAAGAGTTGGCGTCCAAACCAATTCTGATATGGAATTATCCGGCCTAGTGGTTTGCAGGAGGCCCGCGGTAATTTCCTCGGTGGTGGCATTGCGAAGGCAGGCGAACGTGTGCCCAGAGGTAGCAATAGAGGCACAGGAAGCAACATTCCCAACGAAATGTTGCCATGATGGCTCATTACGACTTGCACGGAAAGCAGGAACACTGTTAGACGAGCCGGACTCCATGATCTAGAGTAATGGCGATAAGTATACCGGAGTCGCGAAAGGAGGGAAAGGGTCGCCCTTCAACTTACAGCACCTCTTGCCCAACGTTCAAGCTCAGGTTGCATATAGAGGAGTCCAATCATCATTGCACCAGCACTCTCTCCGAAAATCGTAACCTGTAAATTCTGTCAATTTGACTTGAATTCTCAATTTAAAATTGAAACACACCTTCTTCTTGTCTCCTCCAAATGATTCGATATTTTCCTGGACCCACTCCAACGCAGCCATCTGGTCTAGCACTCCCAGGTTGAGCAACCTCTCATCGTCAGCTGAGGAGAGGGGCAGAACCATCAATACGAGCAGGAGCAGAATTGAGATTAACGAACCTTCTTGACCCTGAGGGAATCCCAAAGGTCCTAAACGATAATTGAAATTGACGAAGATAAGAGGAGTACCCTGACACAATTTGATAAGCCTCGGTGCAATTTTCGAAGGTGACACAAACCCGAGCAACACTTCGTTCCACTATCTCGCTGCCATTGTAAGTGTTCGACGATCCGATTACGAAGGCGCCGCCGTAGCTAATATACGATCATCCAATAAGACGTGAGTTCTGAACGTAGGTATAACTCAAGGTACGTACGTCCAAAACAACTGAAATTTATATTAGATTGGATTCCGGGCACATGGCTTGTGACACTCACCACAGGGAGCTTGGATGACAATGCCAGGCCCTTAGGACGATGAACGTTGATACTAAGACAGTCCTCTGACAAAGTGGAAGGATCTGCCATCTGGAATACAATCAGTGAATAGATGTGCTTGGTCCCGACAGCAGAACATACTGGCTGAACGCATGCCTTTCCATACTGGCTCGCATCGAATCTACTGGCATTCAAACGAGTCTTCAGGATCGTAGGTCGCAAACGACGAGTTCCAACTGGCGGCTCAGCAAATGGTATCCCTGAAGGACCAAGGGGAATTAAGACAGGTTCTTAAAGCGTGGAAAGTGACTTGACGTGCCGCCATAGAACTCGACCCTGGGGCTCACATCTCGTCCAGACAAAGTGGTTTTCCCAACCTTAAGCTCGGGGACAGCATAGACGGCTGCGAGTAAGGAGAGAAGGAAAGGACTTAATAACATGTGAGCGGCAGTGGGCAGGTGGAGCGATACCAAACTCGCATGTTCAGCGCTCTTCTTTATACCAGCAGAGCTTCATCGTGTAACTTGCGACTCGGCGAGAACCTCTATTTTCACGCTAGAGATGCCGGTTGGTTGGTGAATCTTGCCGAGCAACATGATGATCTCCGATCGACATATCTCCAGGCGCAGCAGCATCCTGCATTGAAGGACGTGAAGGGGCCGAGCTGGATTTCTCACAAGACATGACAGCAGCCTTCTTTGTTGACATCACAGAGATCAGACATAGAAAGACGGTGCAGACAAAATACAACGCTCGCTACGCTGTGACAACATCCCGTGACAGACAGTCACAGACTGACAGCGTCACATTGGAAGCCGGCTCTCAGGATGACGGCACGGCCCTAGTGGCGGGTATCGAACCTTTGTCGGACTCTCCGGCCGACGGCGTTTTGAGTCGGTGCCGAGTCTCATCCACCTCGCACCATCCCGAAGGCAATCAAGTAATGTCTTAGAAATAGTCAATGGACTCATATACATCAGTGCTGGAGAACCCCAGCATTCTGGGTAATGAACGCAATCTGGTCGTTGCGATACCCGTCCTTGATCGTTGTGGTATTGCCTCCCCTGAGTTGCAGCAACACCTTTTCAAACCGATTAGATTAGGAGGCTTATAGCGCTTATAGAGGGCAGAAAGAACTTGCCTTGTTGGAAGAGGTATACTGGGGCCATTGGGGACCTGATAAATTTTAACGCCTTCGTATGAGCGGAACAGTGATTGACCGAATACTTACGTTGTGCTCCTTTCCCGTCATTCGGGTCCAGAGAAACTGCGAAAGAGATCCAGAAATCCATCATTACGGTGCTGATATCTCGGGTGGCTTGATCAGCTTCAGAGGGAACCTGACCAAAGACGAAGGGAAGCTCAGCGGAATGAAACACTGCGCACGCCAAACATAAGAGAAATCAGTGAAAAGGAGAGGGGCAAGCTGAGCTTCAAAAACTACCTCCGAGAGCTGGAACAGGCTGCGGGTGTGTGAAGTGGTAGCCATAGTTTTTCACCCCGGCTTTCGCTGCAGCTTGCGACCACAAGCGACGGGGTCCGTCCAAGGCCAAGTCACCCACTGTCAGTTAGTGAAAGGATTCAGCTCCCGTAGCAAATATTTCCATATAAAACGGCACAAGATACGCACGGATAGACGCATGCCGCTTGTATGAAGCTGGTAAGCCAAAGAGTTCATCACCAGTTCCGTACGGAGACCCAATGGAAGGAACCTCTGGGTAAAGCTCAAGCATCCTGGCTATCGCCGCTTCGAGTGCAGTCGTCGAACCAACGCGAGGTGAGCTGACCCCTACGAGCTCATCTTGAAGGAACTGAGTTGTTACAGGGGTTTGGTGAGCGAAAAGCGTCCCTATCGTTTTTGAATGACTCAATGAAAACTGAACACGGGGTTGGGAAGCGTGTTTGCTCACCTTCGTCAAGGTTAGTCCCAGCGATGAAAGGTAATCTCGCGAAGCGCCCTCTCGAATATAGGCGAGAAGCGAGATCGGGAAACACACCACCTGGACCGTCAATGGTTGGTGTCCAGAAGAGGTTATTGATTATATTTTCGAGGGTCACGCTTTGGAGGGCGGCCGTTGTGATTTCTTCGGTTGACGCGTTCCTAAGGCAGGAAAATGCGTTGCCAGAATTAGCAACCGCAGCACAAGAGGTGACTTTGCCAACAAAGCCCTGCCATTCGGGCTCGTTCCGCCCGGCTGTAAAGCTAGGGAAAGTGGCTGCGCCGCCTGACTGCATAATCTGGTGACGTATTCAGAAATTAGTGTTTCGTAGTACAAGGAGAGCATGCTTTTGACTCACCCCTGCTCTTGCAAGCCTCTCGAGTCCAGGGTTAAGGAAGAGAACGCCAGTGATGACCGCCCCAGCACTTTCACCGAAAATTGTGACCTTCAGGATATAGTATGAGGGATTAGCTTAGCTTTCAATCTTAATATTTCACCGTAGAGTAACCTTGTTCTTGTCGCCTCCAAACGATCCAATGTTTGCTTGTACCCATTCCAGTGCTGCAATCTCATCCAAAATACCCAAGTTTAACGACTTTTGATTCCCGGCTGAAGGGCAGGCAGCGAGAATTGAAATGCCGTCCGATGTATAAGTTGGAAAAACGAACCTTCTTGTCCTTGTGGAAATCCTAAAGGACCAAGGCGATAATTGAAGGTAACGAGTATGATTGGCGTACCCTGTGGAGATTCGCAATCACAATGAGGCATACGTTCGAAATAGATCTTTGAGTGCTCACCCGTTGAACGCTTCTCTCCACGAGTTGTGTGCCGTTGAACTGACTTGAAGATCCCGTAATGAATGCGCCCCCATATCTGATGAGCCAGAAGAGATGAATGAAGAGTAAGTTTCCGAGTGATGTTGGCAAGAACGTACGTCCAGAATAACTAGCACAACCTCCTTGTCAACCATAATACGTCTAGCTATTATAGGCAACAACTCACGACAGGAAGCTTCGCAGATGGACTTAGGCCAGCAGGCCTATGAAGATTAATGGTTAAACAGTCTTCGGATATGGTGGAAAGTTCGGCCACCTTCCCATCATCAGATGGATACACCGTCTGCACGAAAATAAATCATACTGGTTGAATGCACGCCTTCCCGTAGTCTCCGGCATTGAAAGCCGTCACGTTCAGGCGGGATTTGAGGAGCGGAGGACGAAGCCTCAATGGCCCAACAGGTGGCTCGGCGTACGGAATGCCTAGATGAGCGAAAAAATGAGAAGACGTCCAGTATTGGCATACGGTCGAGCAGGAGCTACACACCTCCGAAGAATTCGACATTTGTGCCTACATCCCGTCCGGAAAGCGTCGTTCTGCCAATATTGACCTGAGGAGCAGCATGCACGGCGGCAAGCGTAGAAAGCAGGACAAGCTGAGTGACAAGCATGACTTGAGAATGAACCTAGAGATTGACGACCCTTTTTATGAAGGAAACCTTCATACAACCGTGCCGGAATTTGGTAGCCATCGACTCCGAGTGAAGTAAGATCTCGGCTGCCTCCTGGAGTAGAGGCTGGGAGACGCTCAGGTCGAAAAATTGCCCGGAAAAAGATCGCCTGCGTCACCTGGGTCATCAGCGCATCAACACCATTGGTAACTTGATGAAAAACTGATTTCAGATGCCAGACGTTTCGCAGAGCAACTGTCCGTTGAGTGTTTGAGCATCACGTCAGGCCGGTCAACGTAAACGTACCTGCTGTTAGCCCGAGGTAGGCGGCAGCTTCAATCAGGCTAGTATGCGCAGTATTGCGATGATGGCCCGAGCTAGAATATGAGAGATGCTCGACCTTTACAAGTGTCTTATCAATCGGTGCCGGCAGATGGACCCGAAAAGAAAGGAGCATCGCCGACACTGCGGATTATCAGTTTGAACTCACTGGACCTTGAGTAGAATGCTAACGCTCTACCGGTGCATAATGATGCGGAATGAAAGCTCATATTCGCACTGGGGACACAATATAAGCATCTCCATACTGTAGAGTTAGCACCATCAGTGATGGAACTCGGCCGCGTTTTGAATGATAAACGACATTTGGCCCTCGCGATAGTCGTCTTGAACGGTTGTGGTGTTGCCCCTCAAATTGTATCAGTACCTTCTGTAGGATTGTTATCCAGCAATTGTTTAGAACGGAATAGCGCAAAGTTCACCTGATTCGACGATGTATACCGCGGCCATTCAGGATCTATCAACGAAGCGACAGGAAGATTGAACATTGTCGGCACCCCAGAAGTAAACGAGTGCGGAGGCTCGGATTATCGGGATGACGAGATTTACTGACGTTTGACGCCCTTCCTGCCATTCGGGTTCGAGGAAACTGCGAAAGAGATCCAATAGTCCACGATAACAGCGCTGAGGTGTTTGGGGCTGGGTCAGATGCAGCGGGAATTTGTCCATAAACGTATGGAATTGCCGCGAAATGGTAAATTGGTTGCAGCACAACGAAGCCCAATCAACACACCTTAGGTTATGTGGCAAACATGAATGATCACCTGCGAGCCTGGATCGGACTGGAGATTCGTGAAAAGGTAACTGTAGGCGTTAACACCATTTCGGGCGAGAAAACTTGAAACCACATGCGACAGGTAACGTCAAAGGACAGATTACCCACTGGGGAAGAGTCAGCCATTTGCACAGCAGTATATCAGCCGACCTGACTTACGAATGGACGCGTGTTTCTTGTACGAGGGTGGTAAGCCCAAAAGTTAGTCTCCGGTTCCGTACGGAGACCCACAAGAGGGTTTTTCGGTATACAACTCCAGAAGCCGATCGATCGTAGCACTCAGAGAAACTGAAGAGCGAATTAGAGGAGATCTGAGCCCTACGAGACTATTCTTGGGCTCCTGATCCGGAAAAAATGTCACGGCGCGCAAACATTGTCCCTGCAATAGCTTGCACACTCGTGAGTCAAAGTCAAAAGCAAGTGTTTCAGCTGAGAATCTCTTGATGGCTGGATACACCCTATCCAAGAGTCCATCGCGCTGAACACGGACACGTTTAACCGAGTTCTTCTCAGGACGGGAGGTCGAAGCCTGAGTGAGCAAATGGGTGGCTCGGCGTATGGAATACCTGGGCAAGAGGTTCAGTGTAGTCGAAGGCTGACATGGAGGAGGAGAAGCAAGTACGAGCCACCAAAAAACTCCACATTCGCGCCGGCATCTCGCCCAGCGAGATTCGTTCTGCCCAACTTGAGCTGAGGCGCCATTTGGGTAGTAACAATCAAACAGAAAGAGGAGGTAAATCGTTGCAGCAATGTGTGTGTGCACGCAATCGAGCCTTTAGCTTGACTGTATACTGTAGCATACTGTGAGCTTCAGAGGGCTCATATCACCGTATACGCCGGTTCGATGCGTCATTGACACCTTTCGAACTCAAGAGAGGCGATGCACAGAATCTCGGAGCGCTCGCCTTGCCCTGGATGCTCGACAAGTGTCTCGGAGCAAATAAAGGCGCTGTTGCGCAGCGATCTGGATGAAGCGGACGTTTGTCGCTGGCGTCGGTGCCCATGCGCAGCACGGCCACTACCTGAATGATGAGAATAAGACCNGGGGGGAAAGCACAGCTCACGAAAAGCCTTTTCCGATTTCGATACGTTATACACTCATACACTCATCGCAGCCAAAGAGATCCGGTTCACAGACAAAGGTCCTTCCTTCCATCAGCACAGAAGGGAGTTCAACGATTGAAGAGTTCGGCGTTCTTGTTGAGGAACCCAATCGCTTCCTCCCTGAAATCGTCCTTGACGACCGTAGTGTTTCCACCTTCCAATTGCAATAGCACCTAGCAAGTAGGACCCAGCGTGTTAAAGTTACATTCAGAGAAAAAAGGTCGATTTTTGAGTTCACCTGATTCTTGTCCTTATACTGGGGCCAGTTGGGACCTGTAAGAGAATTAGTCACTATTAAACATCTAGAGGGTTGATGAGCGGTAAGGCACTCACGTTCTACACCCTTCCCATCATTGGGATCCAGAGAAACCGTGAAAGAGATCCAATAATCCATCATGACGACACTGAGATTCTGCGAAGCTGCACCAGCAGTCGGAGGTACTTGACCATAGACATAGGCAATTTCAGCGGCATGAGGCACTGCATCAGACAAGAAAAGAGCATCGGCTCAATTAAGACCAGAGAAATCAGGAATTCAAGAAGTCTAACCGTGACATACCTCCGGAAGCCGGGACCCCCTGAGGGTCGGTAAAGTGATATCCATAATTCTTGACGCCAAATTTCGCAGCAGCTTGCGACCACATCCTCCTGGGAGCATCGAAGAGTGTATCTCCCACTGCGTAAGGTAAACAGGGTTAATAAAAAAAACTCAGTCAAGCCGACCTGGCGGGTATTAATGCATGTACAAGCACTTACTGAGTGAAGCATGCCTCTTATATGAAGCAGGGAACCCAAATAACTCGTCCCCAGTCCCGTAGGGAGAACCAACGGCAGGATCAGCAGGGTAAAGCTCCAGAATTTTGTCAGCTACAGAATCCAACACGCTTCCAGGCGTGATATTGGGGCCTGCAACCATAGCTTTGATTTCTGCTTCGCTCAAAGGTTGTGTGCTCGCAAATAGCGTTCCTTCGTCACGATTGGTACCTGCGATGAAAGGGACCTTCGCGAAGCGTCCTTTGGCGTAGAGGTGAGAAGCTAGGTCGGGGTATAAACTGTTGCGGCCGGTATCGAGAGTGGGACCCCACGCGACAGCGGGAAATGAGTTGGCCCCGAGGACGGCTGCAGAGATCTCTTCGGCGGGTGCTTTTTGAAGACAGTCGAATGTTTTTCCAGATGTGGCAACGCTAGCGCAGGAGGGAACCTTTGAGACGAAGCCCTGCCACACGGGTTCATTGGCTGTGGGAGAGAGGGCGGAAGGTCCGTTGGATGAACCAGACTCGAGGATCTAAATGGAAGTGTCAATACGCAGATGTACTTGAAGAATCCAGATACTTACAGCCCCCCGTGCCAACCGTTCGAGTTTGGGACTCAGATACAAGGCTCCCGTCATCATCGCTCCCGCACTTTCGCCAAAGATAGTCACCTATGGGGGCATAGCTAGCATCAGAGATCGAAAGCGTCAATCACAAGGAAATTACCTTATTTTTGTCACCTCCGAAAAAATGAATATTGGCCTGAACCCATTCCAAAGCAGCGATCTGGTCCTCGAGCGCAAGGTTAAGTGACCGTCGATCATGGGCTGGGAATTGCTGGATGAGAGGTCATAAAACGAGGTCATTGAGAGATTCATACCTTCTTGACCTAGAGGGAATCCCAGTGGGCCTAGACGATAGTTGAAGTTGACGTAGATGATGGGAGTTTTCTGCGAACAGTGAGTCTCCAGATATACGTTGCGGGTATGAAAGGCTTCTCACTCGGTCAAGGCTACGCTGAACCAGTTCTGACGCGTTGTACATAGTAGAGGACCCGATAACAAAGGCACCACCATAACTGAGAAATTCAAATTGAGCGCAATGCGCGAGACGTTCACACCATACCGGACTCACGTCCATAACAACTGAGGTTTCGCTGAGTTCAACTCTAACTGGGATGTAAAAATCCTAACTCACGACGGGGAGCTTGGCCGAAGGTTTCAACCCTGCTGGGCGAAAAACGCTGATGGTCAAGCAATCTTCTGATATATCAGGAGCGGGTCCGAAGAACGGCTTGCAACAACTGTTGAGACACGGAAGATGTTGATTCAAAATCCGGACATGGACATACCGGTTGAAGACAGGATTTTCCGTATGCTGTTGCATTGAAAGTTGTGGTATTCAACCGAACTTTGAGAACCGGTTTTCGAAGCCTGAGTGCACCGACAGGCGGCTCAGCAAACGGTATCCCTGCATACGACCGTCGGTACCGCTATGAATAAGAGAGGAAACGGCCTGACCACCGAAAAACTCGACATTGGCGGTAATATCCCGGCCTGAGATCGTAGTCCTGCCAACCTTGACCTCAGGTACGGCACGGACCGCAGTCACAAGAATACAGACGAGGAGGTGAAAGACCAACATAGCTGGGATACATATTGTGTCCAGGTGAACACTCTTTTATAGGGAGCGTGAAAGCGAAATAATCCGAGGCCGGTAGAGGCGGTTGAGAGAAGGCTCAGAAATCACGAAGCTCTTGGTCAGGCCAAGGCTCGCTTGTACAATCACAAGTCCTTGACCGAGAAAATACACCGAGAGAAGCACAGCTTCGCGCGCAAATCTCCCTTCTGAATTCATGCCAAGGTACTTTTTTGCGGAGAAAACTAAGTTTAGCACGCATTCTGAATGTGGTCATTATTACTCACTGGGCACATGTATGTATAGGCAAAGCTGTTCCAATTATACGCCGCGCAGTCGCCCCAAGATAGAGCGATGATTGCAGTAGAAGGGCAACAGAATGGCAGTGGCAGCCGCAGTCCAGAACAATACCGGTCGCCAAGACGTAGCCAAACAACGTCAAACACTTGGTACACTGCCTTGCTACTGCCATATAACCTTGCCTCAAACCTCGACCGTCCCCTCTAATTCGACGCTTTCCAAACGACCTTTACGATGGACAATCGGCCCCCACCACCCCAAGGTATGTTTCTGAAGCCTGATTCTCATGTACATGGCCGCTGATGGACTATTTCCAGGTATGTCCCGAATCAGGCTCGGTTGAACGATTGATCCTTACCGGAGAGTTGAAAGGGCCCCCACCTTCATACGCATTTGTTACACGGGTGTACAAGCGTAGTCTACGACCAGTTGTGCTTGCAGGTGAGTAGATTTGGTGGCCGAATTCCAATTGGTGGGCTCAATATCCTCGTAGTTGCATTCCTCGGCGGGCTCTGGAGCTTGTTTGCGTAAGTGGACGTCATTACTGCCTTCCAACAGTTGCTAACCCGCCCTCCAGTGCTGTATGTTGATTTTGGGATCCACCTTTCCACCTTTCTGCCTACTTAACGATTTTTAGATCGGTTTTTACAGAAATGTCCCCTACTACAATCGCCGTACGTCATGCTCCACTTGCGTCAAGTGAGGCCAACTAACCGGATTGCAGAGGGAGCCTCAGCTCTGGCTATAATCTCGATCATCCTCGGTTCCATATACACTTTGATCTGTATCATTGAAGGCTTTGGCCTCTTTGCAGGCGCGACTGTGAGTGAATTCCACACTGTGTGCACCACCGGCCCGTCCTCATCTTCCGCCCGAAGCAACGTCTCGGCCCTGTCCGAATTTTCGCCTGGCTTTCGGGCCTCGTTTTCATCTTGGTTGCAGGGATTGGCCTCACTCGTGTCGTTATCCACTTCACCATGAAGAACAGCATCATCAACTCGTGTATTAGTGCAGTTGACGGCGGTACTTATGTCTACGTGAGTTCCCCATGACCACTCTTTTTTTCCGCGAATTCTTACGCATCTACAGAGTGGCTTCTGGGGACCGATCACGTCCTCAAGAATCGACACCGCGTCCGCCACACGGTGGTGCGAACGCTCTTGGGACCGGGGCTCATGGTCAGAGATTATCGCTTTCCTTGCCGTATCCTGTAAGCACCAATCCTTCGTTCCATGACAAGCTCATTGACTCATTCTCCTCCCAGTCCTCGCTGCTCTATTCGCTAGCGTTGCCTTCGGCTTCTACCGCCAACTCCTCGATCCTTCGAGCGTTGCGAACTCTTGGCGGGCACCTGTCAGAACCGAGGCATACGCCAGCCACTACGCTCCACCGTATAGCGCTGGTCAACCGTACCCACCTCCACCCAACGGACCTTACACGCCTGCTGGTGTTCCCCCATACGGCGGGTACCAAAACCAATGGGGAGCCCCTGCCGGTCCACCTCCCGACCAAAATAAGCCTCCTGGTTACGAAGGCTGGGGATACAGCGGTGGCGCACCAGATAACAAAGATCCGTTCGCTGGTGGTCAAGGCACCAGTGGTGAACAGCCTCAACGTGGCGATGGCAGAGGATGATGAGCTAGACAGCTGTTTCTTTTGTATATCTCAGAATGCTTTATCCTGTGTATTCATCTGTACGCTCTTGTAATATGGCACCTTTCTTCATGATATAGCTCTGATCTCAGGTTGGACTTACTTTTCCCCTTCCTTCCTCTCAGATCTCACATATTATACACCGATAGTAATATGTAGATTGTACAACTAGTAATACTTTGTTGTGTTGCTTATACCAACTTGATTGAAATATCTTTACGGGACGAATACGACGAGCAGGACGTTCACGACGAATTTCTTAAGTTCGCCATGAGAGATGAAAGGCACACGTTCGACGGCACCAGCGTTGGCAGTATGGTTCCAATCGGTCAAGACAGTGAGGTTCGCCTCTGATAGCAGCTTGCCACCAGACTCCTCGACCTTCAGACGAAGTGGGTCTTGCTCGGTTGGAACTGAGGCCGAACCTGGAGGAGTAGGGTAAATGCCAACTGGCGGGTAACCCCNCACCAAAGGCCCCTGGGATAGGCACGGTCCGATTGGAGGGTGTGTTTATGTTTCCGGGGTAGCCAGTGGTCATACGTGGTGATGCGTGGCTGCTCACTCCCGCGGCGATATCCTCCCCATCGAGCTCGACGAGACGGTCGGTAGGCCAAAAGTATTCGCCTGCTGTCCAGTGGAGGTCGACCTTGAGCTTGTACATCTTGAATGCATGATAGAGAAGGTAGTCTCCTCCTTTCAGCTATACACACGAAAGAGAACCGTGATGAGAAACGACGAATATGAATGAGTGGAACAAACGTTCACATACCTGAGGAATCAGCTTATCCGCCGTCACCAACGAGGGGTTAACCCCCAAATAATCACTCCCCAAATAAAACCCAACCGTCCTCCCCCTCGAAAGGTTCATAACCGGCGCCAAAACATCAAAGAACGCATCCGTCGGCACATTCAAACACTCAAACTTGATCGCACCGTCCGGACTAAAGGTTCTCGCATACACCCCATACGAAATCATCACCCTATACCCCTTATCCACGACCTCGGTCTCGTAATCGCAGTTGGCAAGGAACGCAACCCACTCGAGGTCGCCTTCGCCCCTGCTCTTGGTGATAAAGCGCTCCTGGGCACCACTCGGATCGCGGACGACGAGTGCGCCGCCTTGGAAGTGGACTGGGAGGGTGATGATAACCGTCGCCACGCGTCCGTCATTCCGTAGATGCGCAGGCTGCCGTTCGAGGCGACCTCCATCAAGGAGGAGCTCGAGCTTGTCTTTCGCCGCAGTCAGGTAGCTTCCTGGAGGGAGATTCGGGAAGAGGGAGCTGCGGACAGCATCGAGGATGGGGAAGTTGGATAGCTCCAGGGAAGTCGTGAGGGGGAGTGTGGGTGGGTAGAAGAGGGATTCGCGGTCCATGTATCCGTTATAGTCAGACGTCTGGTGAGGCCTGCATGCTGTCACGAGCACGTCGAGGGCAGGCGGCGAATTGTAGTCCACGTCTATCGGGAAATCCAAAGCCTGAGAGATCCCGCTCTGTTGAATAATACATCATCGTCCATCAGTTTCGCGTAGGAGGCAATAATCGGCAAAAACGAATAATACACACCTTAGACCGGAAGAACAAAACCAGCTGGGTCGAATCAACAACAATATGACCCGTAGTAGCAAACTGACGATCTCGCGCCGCATTCAACGCCGCAACTCGTTGTCGATACGCAGCTTCGTCATTATAAGACGAGGGCTCCGAGGGGAGCGTCGAACCACTCCGATGACCCATAGCAGATGGGGATCGGCCAACCTTCTCGACCCTAAATTCATTCGAACTGGTGGGCCTACGGTAATGCAGCCCGTTATCCGATGGAGTCTGCGGTGGAAGCGCTGGAGCAAAAGGCGGAAGTGGCGACGGTGCCCGGCTTCTTGGTCGTGGAGGAGCATACATCGTTTGGCACGACTAGTGGGGGAAAAGAGATCCGGACTAGGTGGGTAGATGAGTGGGGTGTGGAGAGATGTGAGGAAGAGGAGAGGCTCTCACCCCACTCGTATATGTAGGCGCCTGTGGCTCGCGGAAGGACCAAGTAGATATGACGAAAGCAAGCGACCTTTCACCTCAGTCACCATTGACCGAGACATGCTGCAACAACGTGTCCGCATAACGCATACTTAGATCGCTTCCGATTAGTTATCAATTCCCAATCGTAGGTGAAATCAGGGGGAAACCAGACAAAAGGGAAAGAAAGGAGCTTTGGAGGATGTGCACGAGTCTCAGCATGAGGAGTCGATCGGTGGCATTACATTGATTCCATCTCGCTGAACACCGAAGACGGTGCCTTCAACGAAGGCCGGGATGAAAGGAGATGATCACGATTCGCGCAATGACCCTATCGCAAGCTGTATGCCCTAACCTGGAATCTGGAAGGGTTGAGATAACGGTCAGATGGGTTCTAATGTAGTCATTCCGGGAGCTGACCTTAGATTTTGGAGTCCCAGGTGCAGAATGAATCCAACGTCAAAAAATGACTCCGCAATGTCGATTATCCATTTTTACTCTAGGAATTTGCGCCCATATTATGATATACACAAGTCTGCATCTGGCACAGTGCGAAATTGTCCATCCAGGATACTGTTTAAAAATCTATGCAAAGCAGAGCAATAAAAGAGCGAATGCAGGGGGATAGTAAAGTCCGTGTTTCAAAAAGCAATCCTTACGAATAATTCATGGAATCCCGGTCCTCACTCGTCAACCGTGCCCATTCGAGGCAAAGACGATAGACATAGGCTGGTCAAAGTAACGTTTAGCCTAGAACACACGATAATCAGAGTTAAACTCACCTTCCATGTCAGCGTGTCTCCCAATCGTCCTCTTCCATTCCTTTCCTGCTCTGGCTATCCGACGTAGCCGCCGGTCCCCTTCCACGGATCTCCGCTCATCTAGGGGAACGCCAGCCTGACGAGAGCCGAGGGCTTCCAGTGCGGACTTTGTTGGTCCCGAGAAATACGCATGGATGTTATACACCTCTTGGTAAGTTGATGATAACGGGATGAAATGCAACCTAGTCGAAAGGCTGAGCTTGAATCAAACAGTGATGAAAGAAGAACGCACCATGGCTCAATCCAGTCCGAGAAGAACTCCTTATAAACAGTGGCCTTTAGAGGCACACTATCGCTGCCCAGGAAAGCCATAAATCGTCCGCTGTATCCTACGCCATCAAGATCGACCAGGTACTTGAATGCCCAATGTCGACCCAGATGCACAGAATTCGCAAAGCGATGAAGCTTCCTGAGTGCCGACTCCCCACCAGGGTATGCTTGCGCGGAGACGGCCTTCACAAACGCAGTATCCATGATCTCTTCGTTCAATTTGGCGACCGGAACTGATGCCGCGACGAAGCGATTCGAGCCAGGAGGATCAGCGTAAGTGACTGTCCTGTTGGTGTCCGAGGTGTCGGAGGCCATTTGTAGGAACCTGTGACGCTGGAAGTGGGGGGCAAACCCTGGAGGGTGGTTCCCTCCACCTGTCGAGGCGCCTCGCCAAAATAGCTTGTCTTGCTTCATCTCCCAGGGTAGTTCCATCGCATCGACTTCCCTGACTTCGAGATTTACTGAATCCCATCCATAGGTGTATCGAGGGGTGTTCCCGTAATAGTAGTGACTGGGAATACGGATGTCGAGGTACCCTTGGGCCTTTGCTGGGCTGAAAATCGGATACAAGGCATGGATGGGCCGAAAATCGGTGAAGAAATGCCCTTGCTGGTAATGGGCTTGTGGCTTGTTGCAAAAGTCGATAGACGCAGAGGTGTTGGGGGTGAAACTAAAATCGCTGCCTGGTGAATCATCCTGGCTAAAATAATTCACAGTTTGCAGGCGGAACGCGTTTCGAAGGGATGAAAAGACGCGGCGTGCAACTGAATCTGGGTGACAGGTGCGTCTCCACTTATCCCAGGTGTTGTCTTCCCCAGTCCAATCTACCCTGAAGGGACCACCGAGCATGGACGACAGACCCTCCGAAGAATCTTGGACGGTAAGATTGGGATACTGCATGTGCTCCCAGGGTACCAAAACACGGTTTTCAGGAATTGCGTTGATAGGGAATTCCAGGTAGGGGAGCTGCAGAGAGGTCAGACGCATCCGGGACAGTTATCGCTGTGAACGTACTTTACTTTGGAACCTCGCCAGCATCAGACGAAACCCTTCCGCCCTTCCACTGACTCCTGTATGGTGACGGCTCACAGACTCTGCCACGCCGTCGCGAACGCGCACCAGATCGACCAAAGGCAGCTCGGCGGCCTATCTCAACGGTAAGAAATCGCGACAGTGCAAAAGCATTCCTAAAAACTCACCTGGCTCGCTCTTCTTCGCAGCTCAGCTCCACTGAGACCCCAAAACGGCTGCAAATCCTCCAT
>JANBPK010000902.1:0-36584 GCA_027579435.1 Candolleomyces eurysporus | reverse complement strand
GACTGGGGAAGGTCAAATGGCACAGGCAACTTGGGAGGGTTGGGGATGGGTGGTTGAGGCAACGGGGGATGGTCGGGCAGCAAAGGCAATTTGGGAGGGTTGGGGACAGGTGGTAGAGGTGGTTGGGGAAGGTCGAACAGAACAGGTGACTGGGGAAGGTCGGGGTCCTTGACACCGGCCTTATCTGGAGTGGGAGCACACATCCCCTTACCCTTGGCCGCAGAAGATTGCATTTTCTGGGTCTTCTTTACAACAGTAGGGATGGTGGAGGGCACTGTTGAATCCCGGGTGGTTGAAGAGCGAGTCCTTTTTGCCGGTGGCTCCAGTTCCATGGGGGGTGGCCTCCTGCGAGACTTCCTCTGCTTGCTTTTGCGTAACTGTTGCAACGTTGCGAGGTTTTCACGGACTATGTCACATTTACTCGACAGACCGTCGACAATGTCGCTCTCGCTACCTTTGGCTATCATAGGTCAGTCAGGATCATCACATACAAGCAAGCAAATCCTCTCACTTCGTGCAGCAGCAAGGTCAATGGCAAGGTCGTTGACAAGTTTTTCAGCGTGCTTGATCAATTTATCGATATATTTGACAGTAGTGGGCCAGACTGTTAGCTTTGTCTCAACTGGGGTAAACGGTCAGGACCATGTTTCAACAGCAGGATGGAAAGCTTACGCATAGCAGTGGTGTTGGGGTCTTTGCGAGATTCCATTACAAGTGCAGCAGAGGGGAGCTGGGGTTGAGAGGATGGGGCGAGGCGGAAGGTCAGAACGTCTGCGCATTTTATTGCCAAAGGTTGATTTGACGCCCTGTTCTCTTTCCTTAGTCAACTCCATGCTGACCCTCCGTCCATCGCGCCCTCACATGAATGCGTAATATAACCATGTGTAGTGTACCATGTATAGAGTGGCCTGAGGGAGACCCGAGGTTGGGACTCTGAGGACCGTAGTCAAGTGTGTGGAGGACAGTTCGGTATATGATGTCATAGCGGATCACCCATAAACGGAAGTCTTTCTGGCTTCCTGCACCCTGCGGTCCAGCAAGAGATGATCTACAGAGATCTATATACACTCCTAAGGCACAGAATATGCATGGAACATTCTTCTGGAAGGCAGGGAATGTTCCAGAGTGAATATATCATCTATTCCTTCCATATTATCTTGCTCAAAATGATTTTAGCTGCCGTCTATTGACCTCAGGCCAACAACCTGCGTGTTCTGTTGGAAATCTGAAGCCGCATTACAGGCACCACACAGAGGTGTGAGAGCAATATCTTGCCATCAGAAGCTTCTTCAGGAAGGTAGCACGTGTTACACAAACTCGTCTATCTATTCACCAGGAAGCTACCCTATCAACAGGCTGCTCAGAGTTTCTCAAACCCATGAGTCTCCGTGCCGCATGGAAGAAGCATATGACTTCTTCCTACGTATGTGCTGTTTCAGGTCGCTATAGAAAATATCGGGGTCAATCAGGGGATTCACACCGAAGTTGAGTTCCAGCTCTTCCACAAGCCAATCCCGGCCGACGTGAGCCGGGACTCATATCGGCATCCCCATCCCTTCCCTCAAAGAAATTGCACACCAGGTCTTCTCCACTAAACGGATGTTGTCAAAACAGGTGGTGATGTCCTGCACCAGTGGCTTCCCCCGCGCGAGGAATTTTTGGCATTTGAGCTGATAGTTGTTGAGGATTTCATGGCCGCTGATATACACAACCTGAGCTGAATGCATCATACCAAAATCTCATAGACTTAAATATCAGTCAAAAGAAAAATAAATGACCGGAAAGGGCAGACGCACCTATTGTACTGCTCTTTGGATCTCGACGGAAATAGTACCCTGGCTTGTCGATGGAAGGTGTCCAGGATAGGGCTATTTCCCGTCGAACTATCTTCAAGAGACCTCTGGTGTCTGGACAAGACATGAGTTCACTGAGCAGTGTGGCAATGTTGCGAATCCAAGGCTCGCTAGGTATGAAGTTGGAAAAGAACGGAATCCATCGAGCTGCCCAGTCCGGGGCTGAGAGAGGGGAACATGGTGGGGGTGGCAAGCAAAGTCTGAAGTTGTAGGGCTCACATTTGGTGAGCTGCAATTTCCAAATAATGGGCAGAGAACTGGGGTTAAGATAACACAAGGCGATCTCAGCCCAATCCTCTGGCGCTTCCCAGTCCTCTGCAGGCTCCCAATTGTCTGCGGGCTGCCAAGTTAGCGGGAATTCCCAATCTTCTGGAGGTTCCAAGTCCTCGGACAAGGCCTGGTGCTCGAACTCCTCAGAATTTGCTGGATCTTCCTGCCAACTGTCCACTGCATCCTCTCTAAAATCCAAGATCAACAGGGGCGAACACATTCAAAATGGAGCACTCACCGTCGGTACTCGCAAGGATCGTTGCACCAGCCGGTCTCCTCCCACTCATCCGCAGGTTCCCATTCTTCCAGGGGTATCCAATCATCAGGAAGCTCCCAATGTTGCCTAAAATCCCAATCGTCTGGTGGCTCCCAGTCCTTGGGTGATGCCCAATTTTCTAGTTGCTCTAATTCGTCAGGATTGGTTGGATGTCCAAGGCAATCATCCATGGCCTCTGGGCAGCGCACAAGATCAGCAAGGGATGCGAACGTTCAAGCGGATAGGCGTACTCACCAACGCTACAATGTGGTGCAGGGACGAGAGAGAAAGAAGCGTAATCCGAACCTACAATATGATGCAGAGACAAGAGGAGAAGTTATTCTCCAAATGGAAGTCATCGGCATGGTACATCAGAACACAGGTCAAGTATGTGTGACCTTGCGATGGAATTCTAGGGCAGCTGAGAACTGGAACAGACTTGCCGGAGCGAACCATTGTGAACCGAGCTTGGCCATCGCACAGTCCGTCCCCTCCTCCTCAGGCTTGGACGTGTGAAAGAGGAGGAACGAGAGCGGCAAGGTTTCAGAGGGAAAAGTGTAGATGTTAGTAGCAGAGACGTCAGAGATCCGGTGATGCATGACAAGGTGCAATAGCGAGACTAGGAAAACTATATGCAAATGTGAGGGGCCACATACCTATAGCTGTTTGACGCTCTTTGATGAAGCCGAACGAGGTGGATGCAAGAAGACTGACGTCATCTGGAAGGTCGGAATTGATGGTCACCTGGTGTGCTGCTGAAGGCCGTCTTTCCTCAACACGAGGGTTGCAGTTAATGCTGCAGGCGTCTTGATAAAACGCTATAAAAATCATAATCATTTGGGGAAAAATTGAAGAAACATGCTTGTAGCTATCTCATACTGCATACCTTCCTCTGGAGTAACAAGACTGTGTTTGTGGGATCATCCTGGGTCAACAGCCAACTTTGAGCGCACGTTGAATGACCATGAAGCAAGGGACCATGGAAAGTATATCCTGTAATCAAATTGCCCATTCAGAAAGCTTTCCAGCTTGTTATCAATCCTTAATATGTCTAAAAGGATTTGATATTGAGTAAAGGTTAGACTCTGTTTGTGAGATTGTTGGAACAATACTCAAGTTCCCATAAGAGACCTTGATCTACAGCCAACTTTGAACACACATTGTGCAACCACCCAGGGGAAGGACCATGGAAAGTGTATCTTGCAATCGAATTGCCCATTCAGAAAGCTTTCCGGCTTTTTATCAATCTTCAATAGGTCCAAAAGGATTGGGCATTGAGTAAAGGTCAGACGGCTACCTGCTCACAGCGACCTGTTGCCCAACTTACATTAGCATAATTAGGATTACTGCACCTTGAACACGCAGGAGTGGATGTGAAATAACTCGGTGGCTACTTCAGGAATCGACTAGTTGCACTCTGAGAGCACCTCAGTCACCTGGCTCAACCCACCTCTTAGGTGGGTGAATATTGGTGAGCCACTCCACCTTAAGGTATGCTGAGCCACCTGGCTCATCCACTATTGGCTCACCCTNGCTCATTATTCACATGAGCCATAGGAGCCATATAGAGCCACTTGTGAGCCACTATGAGCCAGTGTCTGGGGTCCTGGCATTAATAACTTAGCAAAGCTATTGGCTAACCTTCTTTGGTTAGACAGTTCATTGAGGTGGCTCACCCACTAGGCTCTGGTGGCTCACCCACTGGACCCTGATGGCTCACCCACTGGACCCTGGTGGCTCACCCACTGGACCCTGATGGCTCATCTACTGGCTCACCCACTTGGCTTGGTATTCTGATGCCATCAATATAAAATCTGAGATCAAGTTTTAAGCTATTAGAGAGTTGGTATCTAGACTTATGACATTATTGATGGTACCTGTTCCTGTGATGTCATTGATGGTACCTGTACCTGATTTGCATATGATGTCATGATTTGCATGATGTCATAATCTGCAGACTTCATTTAGATAAGAAGTTAAACTAATGTTTGCCTTGTATTTTCTTTATTTCTTGGCTGATAAGGACAATTTGGGTATCATTTGAAAGCTAAAACTGAGTAGAATCTAACTCTAATAGCGATACAACACCACTGTTTTTTTCTAGACCATAAAATGAACAATATGACTGAATTCATCCAAGAAAGAGTAGATTCTCTTTGAATTTCTGCTTTAAAGATTCAAATATACCTTTACCTGAAATGCAGCTTTCCATATGGACCAGTAAATTTCAAATTATCATATTTTAGCTCTGCACCACAATTACTTTATAATGCCATATACCATTGGCATATTGCAGCTAGCTGACTAATTGGGTATCATTGGGAGGTACATAAAAGCTTGAATTCATAGTTCTATAAGCAAAAATTCATAAAGAAGAAAGCATTTTACCCCACAAATTCTCTTCTTTGAATGAAATAAAATACCTGATTTGAGTGATAATACAAAGGAATAAGAGTGAGATATAGATGTTTATAAGACCAAAATGACCTCCAAAAGATATTTGAAGTCAACAGTAAAAACCAGTTTGCAACAGCATACTATAGAGCAGAAAGAGGATCAGATTTGGGCATATTTTTGAGAAATTGGGTGGTTTTTGCCAGTTTCTAATACAGAAAGAGATGGCAGTGCTGTCTCACTGCTACAGTTAGATTTGAATTAATTTTAGCTTTCTAATGATACCCAAACCATTCTTATCGGCCAAGAACTAAGGATAGTATAAAGCAAAAATTAGTTTGGACTCTTATCTAAATGAGGTTTGCAGATCATGACATTATGCAATTCATGTCATCATATGCTAATCAGGTACAGGTACCATCAATGACATCACAGGCACACTAGCAGCTCAGATCTTGATCTTTGATTTCATATTGATAGCATCAAAATGCCAAGGCAAGTGGGTGAGCCATGTACCAGATGGCTCACCCATTTAAGCTAGGTGGCTCACCCACTTGACCTAGGTGGCTCACCCATGAAAGCTAGGTGGCTCGCCCACTTGAACTAAGTGGCTCATCCACCAAGCTTTACCGGGTGAGCCATTTGCCCCAGGACCCCAGACACCTATGGCAGCTGATACCCAATGTGAGCCAGTAGTGAGCCAGTTTGAGCCACTGAAACCTGGCTCACCCACAATGGGTGAGCCAAAAGTGGATGAGCCAGGTGGCTCAGCATACCTTAAGGTGGAGCAGCTCACCAATAGGAGTGGTTCAGGCCCCCCGAAACCAAGCCCACGATTTTGGAATGCTTTGCCTCTGGAGTGGATCTCCTTCCTCGCAAAGAGAAGACGGCTGTTATTCGTCGTCTTCTGTCTCAAGGTCCCTTACTACCCACTGTCCGCAAAGTCATCCTTACTACCGTTGCCGACTCCAAGGACCGGTTTGTCCAGAAGTCTTGGGGTATATTCCGCATACTATGTGAAATGAGCCTGGACAGACAATCCATCAACGCCGTGTCGGAAGAATTGGACGGGTTAGACCCCGACACAACGCACTTCACGATCGTACCGAAATCCAAAGAATTCTGGGAACCATTCAAGGACAATGTGGGGAAGATAAACAACGGGTTCAAGATATTTTCTGCTAAATACCCTCGTCATGCCTGCGACAATCTGCAGGTAAGCTTCCAAGGTGGTTTGTAGCATTGACAATGAAAACTAATGCCGGTCATACAGCATCATGCTATTCACACACAAGTTGATGAAACCATTTGGTCAAGGATGTGTGGCGGTTGCAGTATGGTTGTGTACTGTGGCTCCGAGTGTCAACAGGCGGATTGGAAGAGGGTTCACCGATCTGATTGTAAATCAGCGTGGGCTGATCTGAGGGTTAAACGTGAGTCCTCCTGATCAGCCAAGTTTTGAGAACAGCTTTTTTGTTCCCTCTCGTTCATTTTCAATTTTAATACCAACTTACCTCGTCGTATTACAAGTGTTTATCTATCCTCTGACGCTTATTATTTTTTTAGCCTTCATCAGCCATCAAGATCGGTACTTCTACTTGTCCGTCCTTCAATCGTATATGAACTCTACCCTACCTCAAAAGTCGGAGAAGACAGCTCTCAATAAGAGAAACGCCTCCAAGAGTTTGAGGCGAGTCTGCCCCATAATCTTCCCCATATTGGTCGTGGACCCTGTACCCACCAAATGTGTTTTTTATTCGCTTGACCACCTATTAATTGACTTGGATGCGTGTTGTGCTCCCAAAGTCATCACCAACATCGTGAATACCATGAAGGAGGATGTGAATATGCAATTGGGGGTCATGACGTTCATCCCGCCTTGCAGTCTCTGGCAGTTTGTTTTTGGTACCTACCATAACGTTTCTTTGGGTGTCAATCAGGCATACGATTTGGTAGCTGGGGCTATGTCCCGGCTTGAAATGCCAGTCAACTTCAGTACAGCTTCGGGAGACGATTAATGGGAAGGATATGTTCCCTTCACGAGACACCCAGACCTCAACGATATCTGTTGCACTATGTAAACCGAGATGGTGTTCGGTAAGACTGCTTCCTTTTCTTTGCTTTATTTTTTCTTTTTTTGTCCTTTTTTTGTTTTTTTTGGGGGGGGATGTTTGTAAATTCTTGGCCTTTGCTATGCGATCTCTGTACATATATGAATACTGCTCCTTATGAAATCACAAAATGTACCACTACTAGTATGGGTTACAAATACCTATTGATTTCACAGTCGAAGTGAGAGCAAACCAAGGAATATTTTTGGTACGAAACCTGGTAAGCGATGTATGACCAGGAAATCATTGTTTATTGGTAGCCCCAGAATGGGACGAGAAGAAGGATGCCAGAAGATACTGAAGAAGGCGGCAAGTGAGAGGGGGAGAGAGGGAGAGAGGGAGAGAAATAGAATAAGCAATGAGAAAGACAGTCAGGGGGAGAGAGCAAGCGAGTGAGCAAGGGAGAGAGGGAGAGATATAGAATAAGCAATGAGAAAGATGGTCAGGGGGAGAGAGCGAGTGAGAGAGAGAGGGAGAGATATAGAATAAGCAATGAGAAAGACGGTCAGGGGRAGAGAGGGAGAGAGGGAGAGAAATAGAATAAGCAATGAGAAAGACGGTCACAAAGAGAAGAAAATCCATTTTTGGGAAACATGTCTGCCCAACCCAGAGGCCATGGCTATTCAAGTGGGAGTTAATCTTAGGCATGTAGTTTTAGATTTGAGCATTCATATTGATTGCCAACGTTTCCCTGCTGGTGAATGTAGACTTTGTTATGCGCCACATTCGATGCATATCGGGTCCTCACAGGTGCCTGTTATGACGTCGTTCCACATGGATAATGGTAAAGTTATAGGTATCGGTCTGGAGGCTGGTCTGGTCCGCAGATAATACAGCCCAGTTTTGAGGCCGGCTCTCCACCCTTGGAATATGACCCTGCTCTGGTTAGAGTGAGTACTTGTATGGCTTTGTTTATGAGCTTATACTGAAACAACTTACAACAGAGGTTAAGGTGGGATTCGAGAAATAGAATGAAAAACTCTGACTCTGGCAGGTATATTGCCCTCAATCCTTGCGTAGGGCTCAACTGATTCAGAGTATCCCGTCAGCTGGGTGGTACCTGTGGTCGGCATGTAAGCCACCACCATGGAATTTGCTGCGCCTCTTAGCATCTTGTGTCGAAGGGATACCCAATCGTGGCGACCTCGGTATGGAACCGTATCCCACATACCGAACTGGAAAATACCTTGAGACATAGGACTGCCTTTAAAGGCTGGGTAAGTTCCAAAGATATGGGTGAGGTTGCAACTTTTGTCTAGCGCATGAAAATACAGGGCCTCTGCTAGTTCTTCATTGAAGGTCATGGCTTCTGCACTGTCAAAAGGTAAGTTCATGAGTACCAAGGCGTCAGCTAGCCCCTGGACGCCAATTCCTATTGCTCAAGTGCGCTTGGCAGCTCATTCAGCCTCAGGCGTCGGAAAAGAGGAGTGCTCCAATACACGGTTGAGGGAAAGCACTACATGTCAGACCACGTGCTCGAATAATGAAAAATCGAACAATCGATCCCCTTTGACAAACCCTGGGAGAGCCACTGAGGCTAGAGTGCATACGCTGGTGTCCACTTGGCCTGAAAATTGGACAATCTCGGTGCACAAGTTAGAATGAGTGATAGTCCTGAGATGTTGTTCGTTGCTTTTGCCTAAGGTATAAATGGTTAACATCGAACTAGCGTCAAAATATACTGAGACAAAAGGGGAGAACAGAAGCATTGGCGGGACGTCCAGAATCACGGACCGTCAATGAATAGAGGGAACCAATGGTAGACATAATGAATAAAACACGTACTGTTGATTGCGTCCTTGAATAGGATGAATGGGCCCCCGGTTTGGACAGCACATTCCAAAATCTCCCTCCACAATTCCCTAGCTCGGATCTTCTCTCCCTACACCTAGGTTTTCCAGTCGTTCATATTCTTGGTTGAACTCTTTGCCGCTAAGACCTGTGAGAGATGGAGCGTCATAGGGGCAGAACAGGGTCCATCCTTTGTCTTCCTGAGTGCGCTGCATACTGTACGAATAGAGATACCGGTAAGATCAGATTCGATCGGGAAAAATCAAGTAAGAAAACAGAAGATGAGGAACGGATGGAGAGGGTTGAATGACGTACAATAGGTCGTTCATCATCAGCCCATGGAACAACCTTCTGGCTCTGTCACATTCCATCCCAGCGGCCTTTTTCATTCGGACGAAGCTTACTACATCTGCGTGCCATGGCTCAATGTACACTGTGACGGCGCCCGGACACTTGTTTATACCTTGATCTATCACATCCATAGCAGCATCAAACAGTTTCAACACAGGCATGAGCCCACATCGTTTGATGCCATTCACAGTCAACCTAAGGGTACAATAGACAAAAAAGTCAGACACGATACAAGACACCGTCTAGTCACTTGACATGTTTATACACTCACCCAGAAGCAGGTACATTCTGTATTCCCAATCCGACCCCCCCCACCTCCTCTGCAAATGCTTCCGGCAGCCGTCAGAGTCTTGAATATATTGTCCGGGTCTTTGCTGGACGGGAGAAGGAAACAAGAGCTGAGCTGTGACAGTTTGGTCCCACAATTGAAGATCGTTGGGGACACGTGCATATATTTCAGGTTCGACAAGAAATCATAGCACTTTAGGACGTTATCCATATCCTCTCTGTGGGTGAATAGGGCGACCCTAAGGAACATGAACTGAGGTCGCTTGTAGAGGTTCTCCCCTTCACGCAGTAGGTACGTGCGACGCATTGAATGCAACAAAGGACTATTGGACACCAGGACAATTGTTAAGGCAAGATTGCTTTGATTAACAGATAAACGTACTAATCCAATAATTCGTCGCAAGAATTAACGATCATGTGATCAAGGACGCCTTTGTTTCGTGCAACCAACTTGTAGAACCCGTCCGACAACAGACTTGAGGCATTTTCCATCGCTTCGGAAAAAGTGTACTCTGTCTCCCTGTGCATGAGGTCCAATTCGATACTTGCAGCTGCCTTCCTGTAGGCCAAATATTTGGATTCCATTTGGGAGGCTATTTCTGCTGTTAACCTCTACAATACGGGTTAGAAGTAAATCAGCGTCATGTTTCCCAGTAATTTTACTCACGTCTATTGCTTGGCTACTAACGGGTGAGACAAGTTTTTCCATTACAATAGACGTGAGACTGAGCGTGATGTCAGTTCAGCGTTTGGGAACATTCAGATTGGAACCGATTATTTACTCGCCAGCCAACTGCTCCTCCAAATCTCCAATGGCAAGAGGGTCAAAAGACTAATAGACAGAATCAGCTGTTTCACTATCTCAATTTCGAAATTCCTTACCATTTCGATTCGACGCTTCAGCTGCCAGCGAACGTGGATGTCCAAAAACATTTGTTAGTATCATGATAAGATCAATTTTTACGAATTGGGTACCTTGTTGATGTCAAACTCTTCAGTCCATCTAGTAAAAAGTGTCAGTGACTTCATAAAAGGACTCGACACCCATCAGTCCTACCCGCCTATAGTTCAAGTGAGACAGTGTCAGAACAGCCTATACCCAGAGTATATTTCGCCTTACCATTCTTTTGTACGAGAATGAAGCGCTTGCGGTCTGGAGTGGGTGTCATCATGGAATTGGGGTGTGGCTCATATCTATTCCCAGACGATATGAAGTTTTTTTCAGGTTTTTAAATGTCCTCTCTCGTCTACTGTGTGTGTTAAACCGGTGAATCAATTCAAAGTTCGAAGAGGGGCACGGACACCAAACTTAGGCAATTCGCTCGTACAATCTAGGAAAGCTGTCAGCTCGGTGTTGCTCTACATCCTTGGAAGTGCTCATGTACCTTTTAAAATGGTGGCATGGAACCATGAGGCAACACCGCAATACCGCCATTAATATGCAATAGCGCCACATCGTAAGGATGGGCCAGACAATCCCGCTACCATCAAGACCATGTGAGGAACCCACGAGCTGGATGCGGAATTGAATAGAGTATTTGCTCTAGGGAAAGGGGCAAGAGGTTGGGTTTGGGCAGGAGGGCCGACATCGGCCGTCATACTCAAGTCAACGACTCACGACCAGGTGAGCTGTGGTTGATATTCATTCGAAACTGAACTCATGCCGGTCAAGTACGGATACGCACCAGTTTGAAACTTGAGAGCATTTACCAACCAAATGGACCGGGTTTGATCTGACCTTGTATAAAATGTTCGACCTACAAAGTGGCGGACTGCCCCGCTCTCCATCGATATCTCACCTGACCTACATATTTTCTCATGGCCTTTTGCATACACCGATATACCCGGTCCAGCTGACCAACACATGTACAAAGCTCAGATGATGGGCAGCATGGGGCCATTCGAATCGTTCCTCCTTCGTGCCCCGGATCAGCTTGGGCGCGTCGTTTTGGACCAACTGGAGCCTTCCAACTTGGTTGCCGTTGGGCGCTTGAATCTCAGGATGCAAATGTTAGCCAGGGAGTATATCAAAGTAGCTTGGGATTTCCATAGCTTCATCAACACGTACGTCAGCAGAGGATTCGAACTTCTCTCCCTCCTGGATGGACAAACTGCGCTACTCCATGGCAAGGCAGTACTGAGGTTCTTTCTTCGATCCCTGTCATCTACCTGCGAACTCGAGATTTGCTTGGATGTCACTAAAATTTATCAACTCCAACGCATATTATCCGAGGATGGCTATGAACTCCACAGTCCAGGAGGCGCCCCCATCCCACACCTGCTCACAAGAACCGTGCTTCACCAAGCATATATCGAGCAGGTACTGTACCTCCTATTTTTACGCATAAGTGCTGTCTCGATTTCCACCTAGGATGGAAGCTACACCTACAGGTATACGAAGATCGAGGGTAGTTGACGTCTGGCAGTTGTACTCCGCCTCATCCAAAGAGAGCCATATCATTTTGCACTACAAACTTCTTTGAGTGAGTATGCCTCTTATCATCGGATCTCAGGGCCCTGAAGGACTGCGTACTACTATAGCACCACTCACATGCGTGACGACTGGTGACAGGGCCATGTGTCCTTTCGCGAGAACAACTATGATTCAAAATATAGCATTCAGTATTCCAGCTGGAAAGTGGAAAGAACCATACGAATACGCTACCATGGATATCCGAGGAGGATGTCTAGGAAAGTCAACCAAATTCAAAGTCGCGCAAGGCCCTCCATTATCCTTTGATCTCGTCGCTGGCTGCAAGGTCGGATACAGGTATTTTGGAGATGAACAATGTTGGGTGTTAGAAAAGGTAGTTAAAGGTACGTAGAAGCCTGTCCAAACCGAACAGATACTTTTCTACACTCAATTCACTCCATATCAACACTAGATCCTATTAACCCAAAGACGATCTTCAGGGGACCATCCTTTGAGGTCGTAGACTGGACTATGTTACAAGATGACCATGGTTCTTACCTCTGAATTTCAGAACTGTTTGTTCTCAGGTTAGTGGTTCCGTTTGCTCTCGATCATGGCTTAGTGCTGAATTATCTGGCCTGTCCCTCCAGTTCTAGATATATCCGTTTGATTCAGGTGGCCAGGTCTAAATGCAAAATATCTGAGATTTCTGTGTGAGAGAGGACTAAACTGGAATAGCATGCCTGAACCCAGCCTTCCCCCCCCCCATTTTTGAAACAAACAAGGGGTCAGCATACTCAAGTTGTCAAGTCTATCCTCTTGTTCCTTTTTTTTTTTATNATATATATGTATATATATTTCACCATAGACGGTATAAAAAAAATACTACCATTATCTGATGTGAACGCTAAACTTGAGACCTGTAGAATGACCTTTATCTATAAAAACAAGCTCAGAAGTCCTTACGTTTGATATTAGGTGCCTTATTGAACCTCGGAAATCCACACCAACTTTCTATTGCCACACAAACTTACCATATTGCAGCCACCATCCGGCTCATGTCTCAATCATCCCACCCTATATATCTTCAAGAGGTGAATACAGGGAACCCCCACCTGATTGAGCGCATGGAAGAGCACACGTCCCCTGACTATGCGTATTGACCCGTTTTAGCACACAAGTTACCCCGTTCCCCTATTTGCAAATGACGTGGTGGGTATATATCCGATTACCGAAGCAGAACACATAAAGTCAGAAAGGACTGATTCTAGTTTTTTGTATACCAGCAACGAAGGGTAGATGTTATCATCCTTCTGGTGTCGGGTTTTAAGGCAGAAGTTTGGTCTGCCACTGTGTTTGCTCGACCAGATTGGAACGGAGATATCAGGGAGGAGATCAACCTCAGCTGTTTGTTTCCTACGGGATATATCAGCGTCCTTCTGTGTGCACATCCGTTCAGCGGACATCCTCTCCCCTTCTCTTACAGGATTTATGTCAACAATCTCCTAAGGGCTTGCCCAGCGAATAAGACTGCAGACACATACTTCAAGCGGCCCTGGATGGGGAACCTGGTCATCGTGAAATACACCCGCCCTACCATGGAAGCGTGGGGTACCTTTGCTCATATCAAGCGCGGAGAGGGTGAATTAGCCGTATATCTGTTGGGAGAGTATGTACAACCCAACCACATTCCTCTGGCTGATATCATGCTGAATGTCTGATATTTCTGTTCCATCCTATATCTTTGCCTTTTTTTTTTCTTGATTCGTCTGATCCCTTGCCCTCTATCACCCAACCACCATCCATCCAGTTTAACTGTGTTACCAGGTGGATGCTTGCCCACTGGAATGCTACATTTGGGCAGATCGAGGCGTGGTAGAAGATTAGTTTGGTTCCCTACCTGATACTTGCCTCTACCTTCCATTCACGTATTTGAATTTTTGTCTTCCCTTTTCCCTGTTTCATCTGATCTGGTTTCCTTTTCCTCCCCTCCCACTCTTATTCAATGTATTCCATTTGCGTATAGGATCTAGGTCCAAATTGTATACTAGCGCCTTATTTTGTTCCTTCTACTGGATTCCCTTTGTCGCTGATATCCTTGTGTAGGGAGGCAGGTGAGGGTGGTGTACCAGTAGAACACCCACTTTAAAGGCATGGAGCAGCATTGTATATGTTATATAGCTTGTTATGTTACAAGTAATTTTTAAAACAATAACGTCCTCAACGATTGAGTAGCAAGAACATTACACGCATTTTTTTATGATTACATACTTGAACCTGTACAGTAGGGTTTCAGTGTCAAAGGAACCTGGCGGAGAGCCTAGGCTTGAAGTGAGAAGTAGATGGGCCCCATCACGGAGGGGACAGCGGGCAATACTAGATATCTGTCTGGGTTTTCCATACCGAGAACGGCAGCTGAAGGCGGTAAATAAGACACCACATCTACAATGACCATTTACCCACAGAAAGGACAAGTATTCATGTCATTATGCATGAGGTGTGCGTCAGTCGCGTGATAGGGTTGGACGCCATAATGTGTGTTAGAAGGAATTGTTGACCAGTATAAATCTTGCCTGGACCTAATGATTGGTGGTTAATGCTACACTTTTTCAAACCCCAGCACCCATACGCAGAAGGACTTACTCCCATGAGGTTGATCCAGCGTCGCCATAGGTTGGACCTACGTCCGTACTCGCGAAGACGTCGTCGGGGCCATTTGGGTTCGAACCTCAGTAAATATCTTTGTACTGGCATGGAAACCCAGATAGACTAGGTTCCCAGTCTAGACTGTGCGTCAATACGTTTTGTCCACCGAGACCCGTAAGCTGAGGAAACCACCTAGCGTTTTGAATAAGCATGTACACGATGTCGACTGATATACACACTTCAATCACTGGATCAGAATTTGTGCAGACGGTTCCAAATGCAAACGTATCCACTCCTTCGTCAACAACACCAACCATGTTCTCTGTGAATTACCCCAGTCAGCAAGTTCTTCTACCGTGTCATTCTGCCCCACCTTCGAGGTTGACGTCAAGATTATTACCCAGGCCATACGATAACCACGCTCCACCTTCATAAGTGTTACGATTTTCGAGGTGTCCAACTGGTGACGATCCGATGACAAGTGTATTGGTTCCGAGATAGACTTCATCAGGAAACGGGAGAGAAGTCTGGGCAGCTATGGTGAGACTTGACCATAGTGGAACAAGCCCGGATTTGACCGGATTAGACAAATCAGATAAAGGCACATTTAGATTTGCTTGGATTTGCGTGATTGGAACAGGGCTAGCAGTGATCCGCTCAGAACCTTCCGAGTCGAGGGTGTAGTTGATGGATAAGCTCTGGGTACCTATCCCACCCAAAAAGAGTAATAAGTTCCGGTTCTGATGAGCTCGAGCGAGCTCAGGCATCAGGCACCCACCTCGCCTTGTCCTTTAGGGGTCACAGTTGTCTGTGTCCCAGAGGCGCGGGTCGATACAGGTCGTTTTTTGGTTGTTCATCTTCCTAAAACTTGCAGATAATTTTATGTAGCAACCCACTTGTCAGAAAGAGACTATGGGCATATGTTTGAGGAAACACTTACTCATACTCCAGCACAGTGTTAAAGGCAATGGTAGCAGATTTCGCATGAATTCCTGTGGCCCGGAACAAGAAGGGCGACCATGTCTCAGGGGAAGTGCTGTGAAGGTTTAAAGTCATCATCAAGGAATGCGACAGGATGGGTCTGTCCTGTGTCACATTGCATTTGCAACCAGGGCTTGATTCAGAGAGGTGCTCGACAATTGTTATCCCATTGGGCAAAGGCGGTAAGGACAACCTAAGCTTGAAAGGTTTAGAGGTCATCTCACACCCTATAGCTTGGTCTACCATGCAAACGCTGTGGAATACGTGGCGGGGCATTGAGAAAGTGAGATAAATGCTTGCAGGTGAATCTTCTAATGTAGTCAAATCGTAAGCAACCACGAGAAGGCATGAATACAATGTCTACCGCCAAGCTGTTGGCAGTATCTCTGAAAATGCACCTTTTAGAGATAAGAAGAAACTTGCAGGCACTACCATGGAGTAACCAATGACCCTCTACCCCCATAAAACCTTCTGAGATCGGTTGTACCAGTAGTCGACGCTTTTGACATTGTGCACACAGATTGTCTCAGAGACAGACATTCTCGGTTAGAATTGCAGACAGGTCTCTAGTTTGAGCATCCAGTCTGGTTTTTTTTNGCCTTGCCATATGGCATGAGATTCAATCTACTTGCTTTTCAGTTTGTATCCCACCCAATAAAAAGTGTAACCGGTTACTGGGACATAAATCTAGCCCGCACCGCCATGAAGGGCACTGGGACTGAGGAACTGAAAGATGGCATAGGGATACAGCTGGATGGACGAACCGCTTCCGGATGGGGATGGTCGAATGGGCCCATAGGAGTCCTGGCTATGTGCATGGTCTTTGTAGAAGTCCAGCAGGCACATATTCCAAACAGAGAGCCGGTTGGCAGCAGAAAGCACCCGAATACGTGAAGCAGACGGTATGAACAACTCTGCCCCTAGTTAACGCAACGGTGATCAAGATTCAACACAAAATTATGGTAATAGCATTCACACACCCAGACAAATGTTGTCCGGTTCTTTCGCAATAATCTTTGTAGTGGAGGGGTGGGGATCTAAAACATAAATGGGTTAGACCGTGTGGTTTGTGCTCAAAAGTAATCGATAAACAAAACTGAAAAACGAACAAACGTAAACTAAGATAAAAAAANGGAGGTTTGGTAGAAGAGGAAATAAACCTATACAACGCCCTGAAACGTGACGGGGAATTCCAGACTAACTGAAGGGGGGCAGGTACAGAACGCATACAGAACGCAAGACCACCAGCATCACCTTCTTATGGTAACAGCTCCGAAAAGAGAAGATCGGGACTAATTGACAACACAGAACCAAACCATCCAGACTGGTTCGATAAAATCCCAATGGACTGATACGACCCTGCTATCAGCCCTGCATACACATTCAACCATACGATGCAGGAACTGGTGGCGTAGGATGGTTATCAAGGCTACAATGCATCCAGAGCCCATTGAGTCAAGTGGGACCGTAATCTGAATTGGTTTGAAGCTGAGTGTTCTGTGATATGAATCGGAAAGAAAAGGTGAAAGCGGGGTCACTACGTACCGCAATGGCCTATCATACAAATCTTCAACAAGTATTGGCCACAAGCTTGCACTCGAGTCAGTAGTTAGCGTGTATATATCACCTCAGTCACCTGGCTCAACCCACCTCTTAGGTGGGTGAATATTGGTGAGCTGCTCCACCTTAAGGTGTGTTGAGCCACCTGGCTCATCCACTATTGGCTCACCCTGGCTCATTATTTATGTGAGCCACAGTGAGCCATTGCCTGCCTATGTGAGCCATTAGTGAGCCATTGTGAGCCACCTGTGAGCCACTTGTGAGCCAGTGTCCAGGGTCCAGTCACCAATTTTGCTCAGTTTGGCAAAATGAATTTTATAAACAGGAAAGTCATATTCTATAGATAGATATACCATATTGAATACACAGATCAGCCCATGTAGGTGAGCCACTCTGCCCATGTGGGTGAGCCACCCTGCTCATGTGGGCGAGCCACCCTCCTTATGTAGGTGAGTCACTCTGGCCATGTGGGTGAGCCACCCTGGCTATGTGGGCGAGCCACCCTGCTCATGTGGGTGTGCCACCAAGCACTATGCACAAGTGGAGTGATTTTTTGGCCTGATTTTGAGCTTGCTTTGTATGGATTATCTGTGGGCACAGAGATAAGATTTGTAGCAGGTATGGGTCCAGGTTGGCCCAAAGATAGCTGCTGGTTATTCATATTAATCAATTGATGGCATATATGCATTCACTGCTGGGATCCAACTATTCTGCAGCCTACAAGATGCATGCAAAACGAATCCAAAAAATCTTAGATTGTGGAAACTCTCTTGCAACGCGCGAAAGACAATTATTTGTGTATTGCCGCCCGCAAAACACCAGATTCCACGTATTGCAGGCTGCACAAGACAAATAATCGCGTTTTGCATCACATTTTGGCCCAATGCAGAATAGTATCAAAATTTTCTAATCAAAGGATGCGTTTTGCAACAATCTTGCCGAATGCAGAAAAATTGGATCCCAGCAGTGATTGGAACTGCCGTGTGCTGGTGCTGGTCCATATCCCCAAGTAACACTAGAAGCTGGCTTTGCTGCAGCACCCACCACTTGGGCTGCCAACATTCAGCAATATCACTACAACTAGAGCACAGTCTTCCAATATTGAGCTACAATGATTAATCATCCAGTAAGACTTGTACTCAGCCTTTGCTGAATTGGGTTGAAACAGTATTGGATAACTCATTGCAAAATTTGAGCATATCTATGGTGTCAAATACTACCCTGTTTTTGTTTCAAATGGAGATTGACAGGTGCTGATTTGAAAAGCAAATGTAATGTAAACCTGTGCCATCACACAAAGCATCAGTTGAAACCACTTCAGAATGGGGATAGTGAAAGAAAACAGAAGGAATGCATTGTCACAATCCTGAAGGATGATATTCCATTGCCAAAGCTGATGCAACTGGCTGTATCAGGAGCAGTGAACAAGGTGGTTGGATAGGTCACTTCAGAACACTGAGCAGCAAAGTTGCCTACTGTTAAGGTGCTACTGGTCCAAGGAGTGGCAGTGGTAGCAGGAGAGGTACAACCAGGAGAGATGGTAGACATACTGCCAGTCAGATTTAAGCACCTATAAGTGAACTGCTTTGAACTGATGTGTTTCTTTTGTAAACAAAAAAAGAGGGTGCTAAACACCTGCTGCTAGAGTAGCAGGCTTATTGGTATCTATAGACCTCAAATATAGTCATATGACCAAATGCTCAACTGGTGACAACTCACATTTTGGATAAGGCTATTTTTCAACAAAGCTCAGATTAATTGCTTTTGCATCCAGATACCAAATCTTACTCAATACACAAAGCACAACCAAAATGCATAAAAGGTTTATGCCAAGTTTAAGTCCACTAAATGACCATTTCAAAACAAAGTCAACTTAAGCTTTTCAAAGTCACACTGACCAGGAAAACAATATGAAACAGATGCATTGATCATTTGGTAGTGGATACTTAGAACATACAAAGTAGAATGCAGCAGATGAAGTCAACACTAAGTAGTTGAAGCAACAGCAACTTGAATGGGAGGATAGCGGTATCGTATCAAGACTTGATTCAAATACTCAACATTGTGATACTTAGGGACAGTGTTTGGTGTGTGACCCTCAAGATAAACCTTTATGTCCTCCTTCAACTTTCTGATCTCCGTGGTGCGCGTTAAAGGCTGGGCATGCGCATTGGATGACCTCTTCTCCAGCTCGACATGGGTGTGCAGCACCAATTCTTGACACTCTCGGACAGTTGCAAGAATCTTTGAATTTCTGGAAGGGCTTCGTATAATCGGAATGTCGAGATACAATGGATGATTTGAATCAGTCGGCAATAACTTCTCATCTAAAGTAATATATAAGCTGAAATTCTTTCTGTTGCTTTTTGAAGTGGAAATACTGACCCTCGCTCCACTCTTCAATATAGACATATTGATTCTTTCTGTTGTGCTTATCTGCCCTACCACCAATCCAGTCGATAGCCTCTCGCATCAAGCTGGAGCCCCAGTACTTGGGATCCCAATGAGGATCACCTGGACGATCTTTCCCCTTTGGTTCACTGGGCCAGATAAACCTGATCTTATGCTTGATCAAGAAAAGATGAATGCAGGTACCCCAAATGTTTGGGTTAGCCACACCAGTTGCATCCGCTAAGTATCAATCTCAGCCCATCACCTCAGCATTAAAAAAGAACATATGCAAACTCACCAAATAAACTTTTGAGTAACAACCGAATTACAGAACGAAGGCCATCTCTGTCGCACTCCAATGATAGACCATCAGGGAGTTCACCATTCTTGGTAAACCTCTTGACATATCCACGATAGTCACGGATGGAGTCGACACCAGAGGTTTTCAAAGGCTTTGATGAGTTTGCACCAGGCTTGACACCTTTAATGTGGTGATCCGAGGATCCAGCCTTAGATAGGTTGCCTTCAGTGGGATCCACTGGTTTGCTATCTGACCCCTTTTCGACATCTGCCGCAAAGGAAAGGAGATCTTCAAGAGACATCTCATCTGGCTCAAAACTCGTAACACCAAGCGCTAAAGCACTGCATCTCACTTTGAGCACCCCAGAACACACAAATAAATGGGCATGACTGACTTAGATAAGGTAATAAACCGTTCAATCATTTCCCGAGTAGGGATCTGCTGACTTTTGAACAAAGGGCGGATGTTTGGGTCACTGACAAGGAACTGAGAGAGTTGCCGCATATGGGGATCAGATGAATAGACCAAAGTGATCATTTCGATTGGGGCACCATTGCGGATTTTCCCTTGCTACAATTGACATCGACAGCAACAGCGTCTATCAGACAACATTAACACAATGAAGAGGGAAGGACTTACCAGTTCATTGAACTGTGTCACAATCTGTGACATATGCTTGACCATTGACGCATTATCTCTCGAAGCTGAATGCTGCACAGTCGTAACCTTGCTCATCCAATCCTTTGTCACTGCATTACGCCAAGTTTCCTCGAGATTCTTCCACTGTTGAAGGGATGAACGCTTCTTAAGTTCATCATACTCGGTCTTGACCACCGAACTAAACGTCTCGAATGGAACTGGGAAGGTCCTAGTGAGTTTCAGATACCTAAAGGAAGTTGTTGAATGACTTACTTTTACGGTTTTGCGTACGAACATATTCTTGGTACAAATTCCAGGAGTTCTGTCCTCGAGTCCACCGGATGAGAAGCCCAGTATGCTGGAGCAGAATGTGAACCGGTAAACCGGTTTTATCAACGATCCCATGAAGCTCCTTCCCAATGACTTCCAGTCTCTCCTGATCCTGTGTGCTAACTTTCACCACATCCCCAGCCTTCTCCACGGCCTCCGTGCTTGCACCCGTCTCAGCCAAAGCTCGTCGAACATCCGCCCTTGCCCCGCAAAGGTTATCCAATGTGCTGTGCAGCGTGGAGAGAGTATCAACCTCCGCGTCCAAAATGGTCGTAGGCTCAGCAAAGGTATTCCCGGTGTCCTGTTGTCCGTCCACATCCATAGCTTCAACATTGTTTTCCTCCACCCTTGCACGTTTTGAATTCTTGTCGATCTTCAGGTGTGGCCTCTTTGCATGATTTCGCATGGTTTGGCCTTCATCGTCCTCCACATCCATAGCGTCGTCCTCCTCCACCCTTGCACGTTTCAAGATCTTGTTTGCCTTCAAGTACGGTTTCTTAGTACGATCTTGCATGGCTGGAGTTTTGTCATCCTCATTCCTCCTGGGCCACATCTTCCCCCTTCCTCCTGACTGCAGTTTTCTTGCGGGTTCCATCAAAACTGGTCGAGCTTCATCGCCACCATTATCCGTCCTTGCCCTCTTAAACCGCTTCCCCAGTCCTGACAACGTTGGCTTCATCGGAGCTTTCCGCACCACCGCACTTGCCTCCTCATCACTTGAAGACTGCATTACTTGATTGACAGACTTCCTCTTCCTCGACTTCGTTTTCTGAGGGCGCCGTCTCCGAGCATTAGAGTCACTACCCGTGCTTGATTCAATAGGAGAGACTTGGAAGTCGCTTCCAGACGGGGTGGAGACTCCATCAGTGATAACAGAATGAGGGGGACGTGGAGTAATTTGGTTGTCGTCACTGTCGCTATCTTCAACAACATGGATAGCGGCATCGGGAGTGGCATCGGGAGGGACTTCAGATGTCCTGGTGTGTCGTGGAACATATGGGATGTTGCTGCCATTCAAATGCGAGACTGGAAGGTTTGGCGCTATCTTCACACCATTCGAAGGCTTCAAGGAGAATCTTGACGATATTGGCAATCGTGGAGGGATGCTAGCTGTGATTTTCTTGACAGCCGGGAGATGCTTATGCGCGTAGTTGTGAGCTGTAGGTTGATCTGAAATTCCATAGGATTTGCGAAGATTGGTGAGATATGAATTGAGAATTGCAGCATCCATGATGAGCTGGTTGACGTCTTCCGGATCCAAGCATTCTGCCTCTGGGATGTAGTGAGATTTCCAGAATACATTGACCGCATTATCTGGGGAATCTCTATCTTCCATGTGTATGGTCACCAGTGGCCTTGTCAACTGGTTTACCATCCACGCAAGTGTACTGGCTTTGGTCTTTCCGATGGGGAAGGATGTGAAAGGTTTTGGAGCAGTATTCAGGGTCTGGTGCCATCCTTGCGGGTATCTGGGGTATGTTATTCATTCTGCTGTTACTTCTTATATTTATCTAATATTTTGATCCATTAGTACCACCAACATATTTTTTGCCCTGGACCTGCAGATTGATTTCTTGCGAGCTCAGAGTCTAGCCATGCTGGGTCATTGGTTGGTGCGGAAGTGGAAAGCCTGTGCAGAGAAGAAAGAGCTTGCAATCAAGCAGCTGAATGTGTCCTCACACTCACCAGCTCAGCTTTTAGCACTATGGAAGGATCAAGTCAGTATCCAAACCCGCCCACTAGCCAGTGCAACATCCAACTTGGCCAAAAAATCCATCAAGGCTATTTTGGACTTAGCAGATTATCAGAAGTCACTCGCAAGGGAAATCAATGGTCTGGATAGGATGATAAGTCAAGGTGATGCAGATGGCTTGGATGATATGGTTGAGTTGCGGGCAGACTTGGTTATGAAGCGACAGCGGACGGAAGTTCAGATTCGGAAGAAGAGGGCAGAGCTGGGTGTCACAGATCAGCACAATCTTCAACGGTTAACTTCCAACAAGTATTTGCAAGTTCGCATGCAAGCAAAGGCACTAAAGGACCGTATTCAAGCAAAGTTGAGAGAGTGGATGTTTGAATTGGAGCGATTCAATCGGATTCATAGTGAGGCCAGTGCAAGTGGTATGTCTTATATTCTTTTTTTCAACACTAAGCTCAGATGTCTTCCAAGATCGGCGCTTATATGATCATGTTCAGTCTCAAGTTCATCGGCATGAACCAAGTGTTCTAAACTTGGTCCAGAAATTCAACAAGTTCTGCGAAGAGTTGGATGGCCTCATCAAAAGCAGAAAAGCTCCTCGCCATGCAGTCAGTCCTCAAAAGTTAGATCGAACCTCTATCTTTTCCTTGGATGTCGATGATCCGATTTGGAATGATTGTGGCTTGGTTGGGGAAGATATTGAAGTTCCAGATTGGCTTGGCAATGACAAAGTTCGTGAGGATATCCGGGCAATGTTGATTTCTCAACGTTGTGATGAAGAAGAATGCTACTTGGTCAGGGAGGCAACATTTCTGCAGGTGTGGTTCCAGAGGGAGTGGGCCCTACTGCAACAGGCAGTGGCTGCATGTGGTATGCTGTTTATTATGATTTTTTGACCATGCTGACAGGTTTTGATAGATAATCCGGAGTTGCTGCATTTTTTCACTATGCAAAGCTCTCATTTGCTTTACATTGGTGGAGTGTGGAAGGAACAACTAAAGGGATCTGCTTTAGTAGATGAAGATTTTGATTGGGGACCTACAGCAGAGGATTTTAACAGAGAAATGCAAGTGCACAAAGGGATGGACTTGGTAACCTCTGATGATGCAAGTTCTGTTGACTCCTTTACTGAGGAGTTTGGAGATGATCTTATTGAGGAGTTGGAGATGTTGCACTTGAACACTGGCTTTGCAGATGGGGATGGTTATATGGGAACAGTGGATGATGAAATACCTTCATCTCCAGAGGAGGCTCCAAATAGAAAGCGTAGCCGTACTGAGTAGATAGTAAAATAGCACTATTTAATTTTTCACTAAAAGATCATGTGGGTGAGCCAGATAGCCTCAGTGAGTGAGCCAGGTAGCCTCAGTGGGTGAGCCAGGTAGTCCCAGTGGGTGAGCCATCAGGGTCCAGTGGGTGAGCCATCAGGGTCCAGTGGGTGAGCCACCAGAGCCTAGTGGGTGAGCCACCTCAATGAACTCTCTAACCAATGAAGGTTAGCCAATAGCTTTGCTAAGTTATTAATGCCAGGACCCCAGACACTGGCTCATAGTGGCTCACAAGTGGCTCATAAGTGGCTCACAAGTGGCTCTATATGGCTCCTATGGCTCATGTGAATAATGAGCCAGGGTGAGCCAATGGTGGATGAGCCAGGTGGCTCAGCATACCTTAAGGTGGAGTGGCTCACCAATATTCACCCACCTAAAAGGTGGGTTGAGCCAGGTGACTGAGGTGACGATTGATCCCTACGCTAGACGAATTCCAGACCCGTTGGAGGGGGGAATACGAGCAATTCATTCACGACCCGAGTAAGTGCACACAGCCGCACAAGTGCACCCAGGTCTGACGCATCATTTCAGGCTTCAGAGAGAACAAGTTGAAGCAATATCGTCGAAATACCGCACCAGCTCAGACCCTGAATGGCTGAGTACCCTCGAAGGCCTGGTGTGGCCGAACTTCGGGAACCCGCCGACTGTTCCGGTGCTTGGGTGCACATTCCTGTTCTTTTCGTCTCCTCCAAATCGTACGACTCAATACCCTTGGTAACTTTCTGCCTTACGTTTCACGGATCCACACGCCTGCTGTAACTTTATCACATTCTCGACATATGCGGTCGTTCTGACAGTTCTGTATTATCCCTTTCTACATTCAATATCGATTATCAAGTATACACGACGTGACTGGAAGAACGGAATTGGACTACAAGATCTAAGGGTTAACAAAAAAAGAGCTGTATCGGGCATGGGTGGAGTCCGCAATCGCCTGGACTTCCTTCCTCTTAGATAAGGGCAGCATGTGGAGTAAGACCTTGACAAAATGGTACTCGTTGATCCACCAACCGCGGAACTGGTCCACGAGCCTTCTGGAGAGTTCCAGTGCAGATTCCCTCTCCTCCAGTGTGTCCATCAGTTTTCCCAGCCGTTCATGTAGAAGAACTACTTCTGTTTGGGCGCCCACCAACGCGTTCTTCAGATCTTCCAGTTCTTCCTTACGCCTCTGAGCTTGGGCCTTGAGGCGGCGCTCTGTTCGACGCATTCGCAATAGTTCGAAATCCATGTTCCCCAGTGTATCTGCATTTAGCATGTATTCAGGACTCAATCCAGTTAGATTAATGACGGAAATTAACACACGTTGCTTTCGCTTTGCTCGTGCATGAGAAAACTCAGCGAGCTCTTGTGACTGAAGGGTTGGGGTGAAGGGTTCAGGCTCCCGGGGGCCAGGATCCGGGGCAACAGTGGCGATGGTCGCGTGAGTGGATGGTGTCATGAGGGAGATAGACAAAGGAGGACGAATATAAGTTGAGATTCCCTAACGGTAAAGGGCCCTTTTATATAGAGCGAGAACCTGCTTATTTTGAAGATAATATTTTATTGAGGAGATGGTAGACAACGACTAGAGAGTGTTAGGCGTGGTAACAATCATTGAATCTCATTGACGACTGCCAGGCTTAGGCTATGCAATGCTCGCCGTTACGAAAGAGGGAAACACCCGGTGACCGTTTGAATTGAAGTGATAAGCCAGGTTGGATCGAGGTGCTTTGAATTGGCAAGTAGAGTTCAAGGCAGTGCTTATGTTGTGAGGTTCAGGGTGCTTCACTTTTCAAGAAATTTACGTCCCATCTCGAGTAGGAAGGGTGCTTCACTTTGCAAGAAATTTACGTCCCGTCTCAAGTAGGAAGGGCTCGTTGTGGGTGGGGCTCAGGGTTCCCAATTTGAGGGTGCTTCGCCTTTGAACATGCTAGTTCTCAGGTAGGAAGGCCTTGCGTCAGCTGGACTTGGAGAGGAGGGATATAACCGAAGTTCCTAATAAACTAGCTGATACGTGTGCGATTCCCTCTGCCGCTATGAGTGCTCCTTCCTCCTGCCGTGCTCCCCCCACCCAGTCTGTACCAAACTCGCCAGAGTCAGCGAGTGAGGTATTCCGGCAAGTCATCTTCGCCGGGAATGATGCATCGTATATACCAGCCTCTCCTCCCGACCATTCACTCGCGATTCGTTTACTGGATCAGCTTGAAAATTGGCGAGTATTAATCGTCGGTATAGCAACATATATTGACTATGAGTCCCTGTGCTCTAGGTACCAAGGGATCTGGGACGACGAAACCTTACACGACGAGCTCTTTAGGCCCCATATGGTTAGCATGACCCATATCCTCAATTTTTATCGCATGCAGATGCTCGGTGTAAGTTCTTACTTTGCATCGTTTGCTCGCGGGCTGCTCACGACTGATTTTAAACAGATGACTGAACTCCGTCCTGGGGGTCATCCAGGGATGAGNCCCCGGTTATTATACAGTGCCCCCCGACCTCACCACGATGCCCCAGCCCAAGCCCCAGCAGGCCAAGATCGCCTGGGTCGGCTGGTTGGAGGTAAGTTAGCCCGACTCTCCAATTATTTGCAAGCCCGCTTAAATTACCATTTAGAATAAGATCAAAGAGATAACCAAGAGTAAATCTGCTACGGGGTCGTCGCTGCCCCRGGGAGGCAAGCCCAAAGCAGTTCAGAGGCTGTTCGGTGCGCCTGGCGCTCTGGAGTCTGGGGACTCCGCCGCTGCCGAATGTCAGTGGAGGCCCCAGACCTTCGCACGCGACCCTCTCTGCATTGCAGCCCGGGATGCTCCCGATTGTTGGTTCCACCACGCGGTACTCTTCACCAAATGCATTGCACATGGGCCCCAGCACCCCTGCAACCGCCCTCCCCCAGAAGGGACACCATTTCTCATTGCGATGCGGCCTCCTCACCAACATCAGGCTAGTGAGCCCGTGCCTCCCCCTTCCCGGTCCTCGCCTCCTCTTGGTTCACCTTCTCCCTCTCCCTCCCAAGCCCATCCCATGGTCAACGAGGAGGCGTCTTCCTCTGTCGATCGCAAGGGTAAGATGCGTGCGGCCCTTTAGTATTCCACACTTGTACATGTCTGTCGCTTCCAGTTCTGTACCTATGTCTGATTTGTCCCTTATCACCTGCAATACAGTGTTCCRGCGGTCAAATTATGCTACGGGATTGTACACGGAAYGGGTAAAAGAGTGATATCGCCGTCGGAATCTGGCGCACTGTACTGTATACGCCTATCTCTTCCTATCGCTGCCACTGAACTTAGCAAATAGCTCTGGAAAGGACGCTGAACACGAATATAAACTTTTATTTTGGCTCRGGAAAAGGTATCCCTAATAAATCAGTGAAGCCCCTCCCAAGGACCGCCAGAACGCCATATACACTGGGCCAGTCAATGCCGTTGTATTCATAGTCTTATGATTCGAACTTGATTCGAACGCTGTGGCACGGACTCCACTAGTCGGCCTAGGGAACGGTCACATGCCAACAGACGCGGTGATGGAGACGCGAACCCTGCCACTAACTTGTTACCTGAGATACGGTTGACACCGCTAAGTATCTACTTCCCGGCGACATATTGCAAGACTACAGGTAGTCTTGCAATATGTGGGCCACGTCGTTCCTTCAATATTGTGCGAAGGCTGTGTGCCACTAAAAGATAACAACRAAGAAATGCAATTTTNAAAAAAGGCATTGCTTCCCTGAGATGACAATTGACAAGACGTTGATAACACGGATATAGAGAAGAGGCCGTGCTTCCCGTAGCAACCAAGGATCCACCCGTCGTAGCATAAATACAGGCGTATACGGTCTTCACCCCTCAACCAACCATCGTCTATCTCAACGTCTCCTACTCGCATACCAACTTTTCATTTGCGCAATGAATCCTCCTCGACTCCAGACCCCAGATCCCCGACTCATTGTGCAGCATTTTCTGCGYCAAGTCGAAGCTTTTCATGTACAGACTAGACACAGCATCCCCCGTCCAAAGCACTATGACTCAAAGCTTCAGTCTATCGTGGACTATGCTTGGTATGTCCCGGGCCTTCTATCATTACCATTGGACTTTGATGTGTTAATTTGGGTTGGCGAATTAGGCCTTACGACCTCGAATTGGAGCGTCGACTGTTCCCGAGCGAACTCGAAGATTATCGACGTACACATGAATTTCAAGCCCYATGCTGCCTGTGTGCTTATCTTGAAGGCAAGGACTACACAGAAACTCGTATTGGTATCGTGGAAGCCTTGAACRGTGATCAGGACCGTAACATTTCGGTCTTACACGGTGAATATGTTGCGGTCTGTGCCAAGCAACGTTGCGGCTATTTGCGTGAGTGATGCCTTTGCCGATCAAGCACTTGGATTTCATTCTGATTCAATCCAAACCGTCAGTTTGCTTGGAAAGGTTTTACGGTGTGGGTCACCTGAACCTTCAAAAATGCCCTCGACGAGGTAAGCAGTCGATGCCATTTTCATTATTTGAGCGACACACCATTAACTTCGGTCATTAGCTCGGGCGCTTCCACCGCAAGAGTTGGYGCACATTCCAGCGTCTCTGGGAGGATCTTTCCCCGGAGGGAACGGCTTGTTCCAAGTGATGCCCGACGTCGTTGTGCGTGCTGAAGCCAGCAGGGGTCAGTTCCATCCTGTAAGCAAACTAATCAAACGCATTGCTGACTTCGTGATTCCGTGCAGTGCTTCAGACCGGAAACCCCGCCGACCACCAAGCAGAGAAGAATGCCCTTTATCGCAGTCTCCGTGAGGGGATATCTGAGGACCAATTTTGGGCCATCTTCGTCCAGTGCGTTCACTGTAAAAAAATCATGTTCCGTGACGCCTTTGCAGTCAATCACTCTCTTCAGTACCTTGATTCCGACTCCAGCGCTGAATGGAATCCCCAGTCCCCTGGTCTCTCYGGTGGTTCAAACCGCCGTCGCAACCRTCGGATAAGGGCAGCAAGATTCGCTAGAATTGTAGGGGATGCTCCCGAGACGCCGTCTCCAACCCGTTCTCGGAGGTTGATGACCTTGGACGAAGAAGAATTCGTCGCTGACAGCGACTTGGACACGGATGTAGACTCCAGCGACTTCGAAATGCCAAGCCTTCTGGAGCTTTTGGCTGATAGAGAAGTGTTGTAGTAACTGGAACCTTATCGCTTGATACGATTGCTAGAATTATCTTCCAATGCCTGTATATTGTGACCTGATTATCATTGATACCCAGCTTCTATTTAATCGACAACGTCCTTCGGCCGGCGGGTAGTACTGGATGGGGAGGCAGATGACCAAATGTTTTGTTTGAGCAGTATCTAACRATGCACAGGAATGTCTTCAGTCTTGGCGAACATGGATAAGATATTTCGTGGAACTCACCCCGCGCTTGTCATACTCCCAGCACCATCTCCTTGCCCGGGGGAACGAGCGTGGGCGAGCGCCCTCGAAAAAGAGGCACTCCCTGCGCAAAGTAACGCCGAAACCGGGCTGGGGCAGGGTCAACCCGACCAAAAATTCTACTCCCCGGCTCTGGGTCTCTGGGTCGGAGCCAAGACGATGGCCCTTGGAAGCGTGCTGACCCCTTTGCAAGAAGCAGGAAGGGCTGCAAAGGAGCTTTAGAGGTCAGTGCCATACTGCGCCATCACGCGCACAAGTAAGGCAGAGAAAGATGAGGGCAATGCATGGAAAGAGGAAGGAGAAAGGGCTTGCCAAACGCTAGGCTCCAGACACGGTCACGTGGGTCTCCCAGAAACCAAGGCGCTCCCTCGTGCATGTTGAACCGTGTTTCAGACTCCGCGGCATTAGTCCGTTGTCTTGTCTTCGTCAGGTCTCTCTGAGCTTCCCTATTTCCTTTCCCTGGCAGTTGAATCTCCAATAATAGTAAGCAGTTAGGATCTACTATTGGCGCATGCTAAATATCAACATGGCAGGCTATGTATGAACTCGCCGCTCACAAAGTATTCCCGTGCCCTACATGCAAGGGTGTCTATGCTACATCATGGACGCTTGATTACCACAGCCGACAATGTCGGGGAAGCAAAAGGGAGCTTTTGGACCTTCTAGCTGAGACAAAAGAATTATGGGAGGCCAGGAAAAAGCGCCGGATCGACGCGCGGGGCCTGAATGCTGAAACAACAACACCCACTACCTTCGTGAGTACGGTGCCATTCTATAACCGCTCAACTATTCTAAACTACCTCGACCTTCAGGGGAATCAACCGATGGCACCACCTGCTATGCCACCATTGCCAAGCCTTGTTTCTGGGCCGGAGATGGAGCCTCAGGAAGAATCTGTACGCTGCGCCAACTGCCCTCTAACCCATATTCACTCTGACATTTTCAGGCCCTCCAGGATATCAATCAACCCATTGCAATGAGAAAACGCAGCAGACAGATTCGACTTCCCGCTCGGTACCGAAGCGATGTTCTTCCTGAGCGTCCCCCGCCTGTTCAACTGGATATGGAGAGTTCTGCTTTGACGGCCGTTCAACAGACTTCAGCTACTGTAACTTCCCACGCAGCTTCTGCAGTTACTTCAAGAGACCTTGTAGCATTTACTTCTCTACCAAGCGCGTTTGGCGTTGTCCGAAAATATCTAGTGTCGCCTGAATCCCAACCCATTCACGATCCCGACCAAATTGTGACCCTGCACGATCTCACCGATACCCCAAGCCCATTGGCCGCGCCCGGGCGCCTTAGTTATGGCCCCTTCTCAAGTCAAAGCGCATTTTCTCTTGCCTACTGGTACTGGAAATCTCACAACAAATCGATCCGCGATTTTCAAGACCTCCTTAAAATTATCAAGGGCCCAACCTTCTCGATCACCGATGTCGCAAACACCAACTGGACATCCGCCTTCAAAGCACTGGGTGCAAACAAAGAAGATCTCAACGATGTCGACGGCGCTTGGATTGAAGACGATGGATGGAAAACTGTGCCTATTTCCATCGACATTCCCTTCCACAATCGCATGAAAAACCCCGGGACGCACACGTACTTTGTCGGCAACATGCGCTGCCGCAGTATTGTTTCAGTCATCAAAGAAAAGCTCACAAATCCAACCGATCAACCCAATTTCCACTACTATCCGTTTCGCGCTACTTGGAAACCGGCCCCTCATTTCCCAGAAGCCAACCTCCACGGAGAACTCTACACGTCACCTGTATTTCGGGAGGCCCACGAAGAGATTCAAGGTCTTTGTCTCGACGACGAAGATGGCACTCTGGAGCGCGTGGTCGTAGCATTGATGTTCTATTCAGATTCTACTTCTCTGGCAGTGGTTGGATCAGCATCGCTTTGGCCAGTCTATATGTTCTTTGGCAATGAATCGAAGTATCGTCGGTGTAAGCCAACAGAGCGGTTGTGTAATCAAATTGCATATTTTGACACTGTACGTCTTTCAGTTTGGTGCAGGTGGCTTTGTTTTTTGAAGGGATTCCCAGTTACCCGACAGTTTCATTGATTTCCTCAAGGAGAAAAACGGAGGCAAGGTTCCATCTGAAGGTCTGATTACCCACTGCAACCGTGAGGTTTTCCATAAACAGTGGTCGTCATTGTTGGACGGCGAACTGATCGATGCTATGCGAAGCGGCATTGYCCTGACCTGTGTGGATGGGCGGAGGCGTCGCTTTTTTCCTCGGATCTTCACCTACTCCGCCGATTATCCAGAGAAGTAAGATCGCTTGTCAGTAAGAGATGGCAGCTGAGTGAACTCACTTGCCATCGCTATTTCACAGGGGTCTTGTTTCCACCATCCGAAATAATGGGAATCACCCTTGCCACCGGTGCCTCGTCGTCAAATCCAAGTTTGATCTCTCGAAACTTGGTGCGCCTGAAGATTCGGAGAGGCATTCATCGCTGCGTGATGAAAAGAAACAAATGATATCCATTGCAGACGCAYGGGGAGATGCATTCGGGGGAGGCTTTGCGATCGACGGTGATCGAGTTGATRARCACCTGAAAGGCGAGTCGCTGATTGCAGTTGAGGTATGAACCGTCTGTCACATCTAGATGCTGTATGCTTACGTCCATCCCATCAGAACGCATTTCAAAGGTCRCTGGCACCGTTTAATTTCAGTATCCTTTCGACACTGGTAGTTGATCCCCTCCACGAAGTCGAAGTTGGTGTTTGGAAGCGATTGTTCATACATCTCATCCGGCTACTCGATGCATTTACACGGCCCTCAGAGCGGACTCTTGCTGCCGAACTGGACTTTCGGTAGGACTTTGATATTTCAATTGACTAGGCTGCTATTAACTCGCCTTTCCCAGGTATCGATCTACCCCAACCTTTGGGCGGGATTCCATCCGTAAATTTTCCAAAAATGCATCTGAGATGAAACGTAGAGCTGCCAGGGATTATGAAGACCTTCTCCAGGTATGGGCGATTTGCAAACACTGGCCGAAATATAGCTGACGATTCTCAGTGTGCTATCCCAGCATTTGACTCCTTGCTGCCCGAACCTCACAATACAACCCTCCTGAAACTGCTGTACACTTTCGCCCAATGGCACGCCTTGGCAAAACTCCGTTTACACAACGACTTCACCCTGAAGCTTTTGGAGTACTCGACAACGCTTCTCGGGSCACAGATTAGGATATTTGACAGGGATACGTGCTCTAAGGTGGCTACACGTGAGCTCCCTAAGGAGGCGGAGGCACGAGCTCGCCGAAATGCCAAGAATGGGGCCGCCACTACCGCTTCCCGGAAGCCAGTTTCTTTGGGCATCTATACGATAAAGTTTCATTATCTAGGAGACTATGTCTCAACGATTTCAAGATTTGGGACGACGGACTCCTACTCGACCGAGACAGTGAGCCAAGTTTCATCACCTGCCGTGACGGACACTTACCCCGATCTTCAAGGGAGAACTTTTTCATCGTCAACCCAAGTCCTGGTGGCCACGAACGGACAAGAAGGATTACCAACATCAAATGGCCCAAATCGAACGCCGTCAAGCCAGGCTCGCCGCAATACGAGCAGGCATGTCCGAAACTCCTGCACCAGAGACACYGCCCTTGGCGACTGCTCGGTCATCCCCAGATTTGCCTTATGTTCTAGGCATGAATCAAAACAGCCCAMAAGCCTTGTATAATTATRTGACTCACCTCGGAGACTTATACTTGATAGTAGGCCGAGCAATCCTCCAGTACGGATACAAACCCGTTGTACTGACTTTTGTTTCGAAGGATTTCATCCCGAAGCTGAAGCAACATCTGCTTTCACGCATACTTGGACGCATGGGATTTTTGCGTGATACTGATGCTTCTCTTCACCACGCAGAATGGCCATCTGTGAAGGTTCAACACGAGCGAATTTATGAACACAAAGTCGCAAGATTCAACTATACTACTTACGACATGCGAAGAGACGAAGATGTCATTCATACCAATTCTTCCCAGCATAACATCATGCTATTGAACGCCAGTTATACGCCCAACAGCCAGAAAACAGAACATCCCTACGTTTACGCCAGAGTTTTGAAAATATTCCATGCAAATGCATCGTTTGTCGGTGCCCTTCCAGACGGAACCAGGCGTGACAGGTTGCACCGTCTAGAGTTCCTCTGGGTTCGGTGGTACACCGTACAAAACCATGGCGACGAATTTTCTCTAGTTCGAGTGAAGCCATGCCCCCTGACGGACGCAGATGCCCTGGGGTTCATTGATCCCACAGACGTGGTCCGCGGTGTTCATCTTATCCCGCAAATCTCCTGTGGCAAGTCAGACGAGAGAAACTCCCAGTGGAATACCAGCGGGGAGGATCTGTGGAACGCATACTTCGTCAATGAGTGAGCTAATCCTGCCGTGCTTTAGAGTAAACGATCACTGACGCCATTTTGCCAGGTTTGTTGATCGTGACATGTTCATGAGATACCAGTGGGGAATGGCTGTTGGGCATAAATACATGTACCCCGACTTCCCGCCTCCGATCATTCCTTCTATTCCGCCTGATTTTGATTTTTGCCTCCTACAGCAAGCCTCTGTCAGTCAGGGCCCCGCAACACATGGTGTGTAATTTATAATTATTCGATCCGATTGGCGTTGTCAACTAATGCTAGTAACAGAGGCAGCACAGCCCTCGGAACCAAGGCTAGGTTGCTCCGAGTTTCCGAGCGGTAGCATGCAGCAAGCCGACAAGATTCAGGATGATATTGCAGAAAGTGACTCCCGTCAACCTGATGAACCAGGCGAATTGGATGAGTTAGATGATCGAGAGCTGGTGGCATACGATGATATGTACCCGATAGAGGATGCTTGAAATACTCTACTTTCCCGTCTCTTTGACTACTCTGTCTACTGAATATTTACTAGTACCAGTCAGGGTCCCGCAACACAGTGTAAAATTTATAACTATTCGATCCGATTAGCGTTGTCAACGAGATGCCAGTAACAGAGGCAGCACAGCCCTCGGAACCGTCGATCTGATGAACCAAACGAATTGGATGAGTTAGATGATCGAGAGCTGGTAGCATACGATGGCATGTACCCGATAGAAGATGCTTGAGAGACTCCGCTTAGTGCCGTCCCTTTGATCACCCTGGCCACTGAAGAGGTTGTATACTAATGGCCCTGCCACCCCTGCTGTTTTGTCAACGTTACGGCTAGCAATGACACTTCCTTTATAATTATACATGTCGCCAACGCATTCGGAAGCATCAGTTGCCAAGAGGGTGCTTAGCCTCACACCGGCCCCATACACTCGGAAGTCATAGAAACCTGCAACGACTCGGAGCCAACTTGAACTGAGGAGACTGAAGAACTTTCGGGCCGGTGTAGGACTCAGGATATATAAGTAACTGTGAGCGCGTCCGACGCATATTCATCATCAGCAGGCGCCCTCTCCTTTTACTCCGCAGTACCCGCCAATGGCCAGCACTACTACGGCCGACTCCGGCAAAGACAATCAACCTCCGCAGGCAAATGCCCGTAAACGCGGATACACAGATATTTTCACTGCCACCGGACCACCTTTGAAACAGTATGTCGCATTCTGATAAGTTTGTGTGGGCAGACCGCTAAGCCGCGGCCTTCAGGGTGAAGACAGACCCATTAGTTGGCCACGGTCGTCACTTCGGCAGAACAGTCAGCACGTTTTGTCGTGTACAAACCCTGATCAAGAATGGGCTTTCCAGGACAGTCCAACTGGAGCTAGGTCGTCTTTCCGAAGCCGATCTTTCACTAAGGTAAGCGCTATTCCTCGCGGGTGGGAGAGAATTGACGGATGAAACAATCGTGCCTACAGCGAGAAGAAGGAACATGACGTCTACTGCCAGCTCCTGGCGTCGTCTCCTAACCTGGAGGAGAGGCTCTGCATAGGATCAGAGCAAGAGATATACTACATTGCAGAGATGGTGCAGTAACATCTCACTCGCTGGACTATTACAGCTGATAACCTCCTTCGAAAAGGTAACCAAAGGAATAAATGGAGCTCGTGCGGACGATTGCAAATCATTGAAATCCGCCGTTGTTGATTTGATCACGCCCCATAACGGGGTGTTGAACCCACCCATCCAACGCAATGTGAAGACCGATCGCGGTTTCTATCATGATACAACTGGTCACCTTCTTTGCCCAGTAAATTTGGATTGGAACAATCCCAAGTAAGTCGATTCACCAGCATTTGGTGAAGCCGGGTCTGATGGATTATCACTACCAGGATTCGCCGGGATCTCAAAGGTGGTACCCTCGTGCCTTCTGGGGATATGTGGCCTCGCTTCATTTACAGAGACTACGCATACAATCCCGCCAATCCTTGGGAAGGCCTCTTGCAAAGTCGTATTTTGGTTTCGGTACTAGAATCTTTTGGTTTATCTGTGAAACCCTGACTCCCGACTGATTTTGTAACAATTCAGGCCTTCAAGCATGTCTTTACCTCTCCAAGCTCCGTCAACGACCGGAATGAAAGTCGTGCGACTAGATCTTGCAATGCGCGCATACACGGCATGAAAGCTGTCACAGGTCCATCTATTGCGTATATTGCCACGCAGGTACGTCATCCAATACTCATGCGGCGTATTCGAATCAGTGCACACATGGACTTGCAGCTTCGATTTGCACTCTGTTCGGCCAGTACATTTTCGCGAACTGACCGGGTGACCGACTCCGAATATTTCTACAACCTCATAGTTGAGCTATTGGAGGATCCAGAGGAACGAGAGGAAGCCGATGAACTTCTCAGGTGGTGGAACCGGTATTGTGCACAGCGGCTTCGAGAGACTACTGCGACTGATGCCTTTCTCTAGGCAGATTTTCCCGAAACTCAATACATCAGATACTCGTACAATCCATGAGGACTCTGTCGTTGCCAGAATCAAGCTCCGACGCAAAGAAATGCAGCAGGAGCGTGAAGCTGAGAGTTTCCAGCTCGCTTGAATGGAGGGGAAATGCATGGTGACTGGCGCGAGTTCTGTCATCCATCTTCGCCCTCGCACATTGATATATTTGCTTATTTCCAGTTCGGACAATTTCTTGCCCATTCAGTAGTATTTCTTGCATTTAGTGCCGCATCCCTCGGCAACATTCTTGTATACCGTGTTCATGATTATAAACTTTCATCGTCAATAAGATGTGACATCCGGTTTGAGCTCAACAGCTTGAACTCTTCGTACGGACTGTCTACTTCGTTTGGCGGAGTGTTGGTTTGAAGATCGTAGACGACCCGCTCCAGCCTCTGCAGGTTTGAACTTTTCGTAGACTAGTTTAACGGCGTTCGATTACGATCTCGAGTGCCAACTTGAAGTTCACCGTTGGGGAAGAAGCGGACCGTCTAGTTTAACGACGACCCGCTCGAGCCTCCGCGGGTTAGAACTTTTTTTAAAGGCCATCTAGTTCAAAGACGTCTGATTACGATTTCGAGCGCTAACTTGGAGTTTACCGTYGACAAGGAAGCGGACCGTCTAGTTTAACGACGACCCGCTCGAGCCTCCGCAGRTTCGAATTTTTTGTAAACGAGCCATCTCGTTTATAAAGGCGTCCAATTACA